>SNQJ01S0071749.1:22212-38233 GCA_010110895.2 Picea sitchensis | reverse complement strand
GAGTTGCCTTGTCCTTCTTACAATGACAACAAGGATCTTGATTTCTACACATCTCAGACAATGATAGTATGATCTGTTTGTCATGGAAGGGGTCTAATTGCACATTGTGTGGAGGGAATATGACACATCATGAATACGTGGTCGAAGGATCTATGAGAAAACATCTATATGGGATGCATGCCAAATTTGTATATTCAATTTGAAAGAATGAAACTGGTGATTTACTAACATATTTCAATAAGGATTTTGTAAATATCCGGTCATTGGATATTGGAAAATACATCCATGAACTCAGTTGTAATGCATGGAGGTGAAAATGTCCCAGTTTCATAGCGTGTAGGCAAGACAATTGCTTTGTATTTTTCTTCCCATTGGTTCCCCCCCTTATCGAGTTTCACTCCAAAGCTAATACATGTACATAATGAACTCAGAGAAAGAAGATAAGTGTTTGAAGTGATATTCATTCCCAATGACCAAAATTAAGAGGCTTTTGAAGATTACTGTAATAAAGTAATTAAAAGATTTTCAGGGTAGTTAATTTCAAGGAGCTAATTTAGTGGTCAAGCTCTTGTTGGCAAAGCATCCTAACATTTCAAAAACACCTATACATGATCTCTAGACCAAGATATCATTTGAACTGAAGAGTTGAAGGGAAATCCCAAGGTTTAAGGTAAAAAATCAATAATTTAAGGATCAATTAAAGACATGTGGTATCATATCATTAAAAGGATATTATTTGCATATTTCCAAGCATTTGTTAGAGAATATCTTGGGAATTTAAAATAACAATTATGCATATCCAGGTATGAAGATAACATGTTTCAACTGGCAGTCAAAGGTTGATGGTCATCGAAGATGTAGTTCCAGATTTGCAAGGATTGGCAGAAAATTTCATTTACCACATATCAAGCAGAATATCAGTTGAGTAAGCAGAATATCAAAATATCATTTAGTAAGCAGAATATCAAAATATCATTTAGTAACCAGAATATCAAAATATCATTTAGTATTTAGTAAGCAAAATATCAGTTGAGTAAGCAGAATATCAGAATATCAGATAATTTCATTTACCACATATCAAGAAGAATAGAAGAATATCATTTAGTAAGAAATGGTCTCCATTGCATTGAGTTCCCCCATTAGATGAGGAAATTTCTGTTGAATTTGGTCTCGGGTGAGCTACTTTCCTTGGTGCAGGAGTTGCCTTTCTTTGATGACTCAATAAAGCTAGATCCTTTGTTGTCGAGTGCCCTTGATCTGTGTGTCCACAATATGATCATTGGATTCCTATTGCATGCAGTTAGGGTTGAGCTCTGTTGGTGTCAACTGGTCTGCTATCTCTGACATGTCCAATAATGATGGGAAATATGGCCGAAGGAGAGCCATGTTGAAGACTGGGTGCAGGACAAGGAAAGGGGGAATTTTGAGCTCAAAAGAATTATCACCCACACCCTTGGTGATGGTGTACAACCCATAATGGACTGAGCGAAGCTTCCTATGGGGCCCTGTAAGGTGTTCTTTCTGCAAGTACAACCAAACTTTGTCTCCCAACTGAAACTTATGTGGCACCTGATGTTGATCACGGCGCTGCTTGCACTTGCCATTAGACTTTTGTAGAATATCCAGAACCTGTTGGAAAATGTTATGGATCCGCTCAATGAACTGGGTGGCTTTGTCAGCTTCTAGTGGAGCAGGGGATGATTCGGACGAGGTGGTTACCAGGGGTAGTGCAACATCTATGGGGCCTAATGGTTGGAATCCCAACCCCACCTGAAATGGGTTGTGGCTAGTTGAGCTATGAATGGCTCAATTGTAGCTATTATGGACATAGGGAAGACTCTCATCCCATGTGCGGGGGTGTTTTGAATTGTACATGCATAGGATATGTACGATAATCTGAATGCGGACCTCATTTTGGCCATCTGTCTAGGGGTGGAAGGCAGTAGATTTGGTGATCTTGGTATCTAGCAGTGACCAGAGGCTCAATTGGAATGTGATGAGGAACCGACTGTCACGTTCTGAGATAATGGTTTGTCGGATCCCAAAATGTACCCATACTTGTTCAAAGAATATCTTGGCAGTGACTTCTGATGTGACGTTCTTCTTCCAGGTAGATAGAATCGCCATCTTGGAAAAGCGATCAACAACAAAAAAAACACAGTGATTTGACATGTAGTCCATTGACATGGATTCCCACAACCTGTCAGGAGTAGGAAGAGGGGTGTACAGGCCCTATTTCGTAGTGGGTTGTTTGGAAATAGCACGTGTGCTGCAAGACCTAATATACTTGCTGACATCTTGTCAAAGTTTTGTCTAGTAGAAATGTTTTTGCAACACTGCCACTGTCTTTTCGACACCAAAGTGTCCTGCCACCCGACTGTAGTGAGCCTCCCAAATCAGCCTCATGCGCTTTCTTGATGGAACATTGAGATGGCCCACATGACACAACAAGTCGTCTTGAATATGGAAATTAGTGACCACTGAGTTGGAGCCCAACATTTGGTAGGTGGTGGAGAAGTCAAGGTCTGTCTCGTAGAGGTGGGGCCATCCGGAGGTCTCGTGGCCACAAGATTCTAGCACCATGGTGAGTTCCACGACTGGAGGTCAGTTGAGGCAATCAACAACTTAGTTGGTACTTCCATTTTTAAACTTGATGTTGAGGTGGAACTATTTTAAGTATGTGTACCACTTATGAGGGCGGTCATCTTGAAATTTTCCTTGGGTCTTCATGAACTATAGTGGTTTGTGATCAATGTGGATGACTGTCTCATTCCCAAGAATGTAATGTCTCCACAGGCGGCAGGCTTGCACAATGGAGTACATTTATTTTTTGTAAGTATGGTACTTACGAACAACATCTGATAGTGTCTCGCTATGATATGCCACAGGGTGGTTGTGTTGAGTGAGAACGATGCCCACATCATAGTCTGAAGCATTTGTATCGATCCCAAAGGGATGTTGCAGGTCCAGTAATGAAATTACTAGGGATGAGCACAAACGCTTATTCAAGTCATCGAAGGCTTGTTGTTGGGACATGCCCCATAAAAAAATTTAGGCTGACTGAAGGGGTTGTGGGCCCATAACCTATTAGAATATAGAAGATTGTACTCATTTTACCATTGGCGATACCCTCGTCACTCAACCACAGGCCAAAGCCACCCTTCGAGCACCTTGACCTTGACAGAGAAGAGAATCCTGGTAGCAATCCAATAGCCAAGAGAGGCTAATGCACCAAGAAAGAATAGAACCCAAGATGATCAGATAATCCCACCCAAAGGCTAGCGCACACCTTCCTAGAAACTTGCGCACAAGATGCAACTGCACCTGCGCAAATCCAGTTCTCTTTGCAACTGCTGAGATGATAATAATGAGAATTGGTGCGGTGTATCTATAGTAGTCTGGGCAGTTTAACTAGGGTCGACTTCTCCTTCTGGTAATTAATAAATTCATATTAAATATATTTCTGCAGCCGATAACTTGTCTAGGGTTTCCTTCACTTCTTTGCTTCCTTCCGGAGTATTCTAATCTCATCATAGGTCACAATGGAGGCTCATACCTCCCGAAGCTACATAATATTAACACTAAGAACCTACACCAACACACGTTAGCACCACTATCAAGTCATACCATGAGACAATGCATAATTCAAGCACACAAACATCAAGTTAGAGGCCTAGCACAAAACAAAGCCACATGGAGGAGGAGCCCACCGGGGCATAGGGTGCTATACGCGTCAAATAAAAATGGAACTGTCGACATATATAAAAACTTTGTTTAATGTTTACACCGTCGATGTGGGATAAGCCTGATATATGAAAAATCAAAATGTATCACTATCTATCCTCCAATGCTCTAAGTGTCGATGAATGAGCCACAGGTGAAAGGTTGTGAATCAAACGCCAATGAGGGTTATAGATTTTATGTCATTTATAGGTGTATGATTAAATTTGAGAACCCTAGACATGATAGCACTAATCTCCAAGGAGAGTATCCAAGTGTCAAACAAAAGGTTCCAGAGAAATCGTTTTTAGACTGAATGCTGATGACAATCACATGGAGTCCATCCTGAGACATTTTTATGTTAAAAGTCCTAAAGAATTTGAGAAAGATACTGAGGGAGATGAATCTATTGTTTTGTGAGTATGAGTATGATATTCATTGGCACACTTTCAAATGAGAGATGTGAATGCTAAGAAAGAAAGTGATAGTATATCAGTTAGTGAGAATGATTGGGATTCTTCTCAGGATTCTGAGGATGTTGTTAACGATGAAGAGTGTGGACAGAAGCATGTAATCAACAGATCAAGAGTCAAGACTCCATACAACCATAAAACTCCTCTCTTTGCAAAAGCTATGAATGAAGACAAGGGTAAGTGTGTTGGATTTCAGGCATTTTCACTCAATTATAAAACAAACATGAGATGAGTTTGATCCATCTTTCTGCCTAAGGCGATGTGATGATTATTTCTTTATTAAGCATCGTGGTGAGTTGCCTTGTCCTTCTTACAATGACAACAAGGATCTTGATTTATACACATCTCAGACAATGATAGTATGATCTGTTTGTCATGGAAGGGGTCTAATTGCACATTGCGTGGAGGGAATATGACACATCATGAATACGTGGTTGAAGGATCTATGAGAAAACATCTATATGGGATGCATGCCAAATTTGTATATTCAATTTGAAAGAATGAAACTGGTGATTTACTAGCATATTTCAGTAAGGATTCTGTAAATATCTGGTCATTGGATATTGGAAAATACATCCATGAACTTAGTTGTAATGCATGGAGGTGAAAATGTCCCAGTTTCAGAGCGTGTAGGCATGACAATTGCTTTGTATTTTTCTTCCCATTTGTTCCCCCCCTTATCGAGTTTCACTCCAAAGCTAATACATGTACATAATGAACTCAGGGAAAGAAGATAAGTGTTTGAAGTGATATTCATTCCCAATGACCAAAATTAAGAGGCTTTTGAAGATTACTGTAATAAAGTAATTAAAAGATTTTCAGGGTAGTTAATTTCAAGGAGCTAATTTAGTGGTCAAGCTCTTGTTGGCAAAGCATCCTAACATTTCAAAAACACCTATACATGATCTCTAGACCAGGATATCATTCGAACTGAAGAGTTGAAGGGAAATCCCAAGGTTTAAGGTAAAAAATCAATAATTTAAGGATCAATTAAAGACATGTGGTATAATATCATTAAAAGGATATTATTTGCATATTTCCAAGCATTTGTTAGAGCATATCTTGGGAATTTAAAATAACAATTATGCATATCCAGGTATGAAGATAACATGTTTCAACTGGCTGTCAAAGGTTGATGGTCATCGAAGATGTAGTTCCAGATTTGCAAGGATTGGCAAAAAATTTCATTTACCACATATCAAGCAGAATATCAGAATATCATTTAGTAAGCAGAATATCAGAATATCATTTAGTATTTAGTAAGCAAAATATCAGTTGAGTAAGCAGAATATCAGAATATCAGATAATTTCATTTACCACATATCAAGAAGAATAGAAGAATATCATTTAGTAAGAAATGGTCTCCATTGCGTTGAGTTCCCCCATTAGATGAGGAAATTTCTGCTTAATTTGCTCTCGGGTGAGATACTTTCCTTGGTGCAGGAGTTGCCTTTCTTTGATGACTCAATAAAGATGGATCCTTTGTTGTTGAGTTCCCTTGATCTGTGTGTCCACAATATGATCATTGGATTCCTATTTCATGCAATTAGGGTTGAGCTCTGTTGGTGTCAACTGGTCTGCTATCTCTGACATGTCCAATAATGGTGGGAAATATGGCCGAAGGAGAGCCATGTTGAAGACTGGGTGCAGGACAAGGAAAGCGAGAATGTTGAACTCAAAAGAATTATCACCCACACCCTTGGTGATGGTGTACAATCCATAATGGACTGAGTGAAGCTTCCTATGGGGCCCTGTAAGGTGTTCTTTCTGCAAGTACAACCAAACTTTGTCTCCCAACTGAAACTTATGTGGCACCTGATGTTGATCATGGCGCTGC
The DNA here is from genome assembly GCA_010110895.2 of Picea sitchensis. Classification (NCBI taxonomy): domain Eukaryota; kingdom Viridiplantae; phylum Streptophyta; class Pinopsida; order Pinales; family Pinaceae; genus Picea; species Picea sitchensis. The sequence goes on along the minus strand of SNQJ01S0071749.1, from coordinate 32,203 downwards.
TTGCACTTGCCATTAGAATTTTGTAGAATATCCCGAACCTGTTGGAAAATGTTATGGATCCACTCAATGAACTGGGTGGCTTTGTCAGCTTCTAGTGGAGCAGGGGATGATTCGGACGAGGTGGTTACCAGGGGTAGTGCAACATCTATGGGGCCCAATGGTTGGAATCCCAACCCCACCTGAAATGGGTTGTGGCTAGTTGAGCTATGAAGGGCTCAGTTGTAGCTATTATGGACATAGGGAAGATTCTCATCCCATGTGCGGGGGTGTTTTGAATTGTACATGCATAGGATATGTACGATCATCTGATTATGGACCTCATTTTGGCCATCTGTCTAGGGGTGGAAGGGAGTGGATTTGGTGATCTTGGTATCTAGCAGTGACCAAAGGCTCAATTGGAATGTGATGAGGAATCGACTGTCACGGTCTGAGATAATGGTTTGTCGGATCCCAAAATGTACCCATACTTGTTCAAAGAATATCTTGGCAGTGGCTTCTGATGTGACGTTCTTCTTCCAGGCAACTAGAATCGCCATCTTGGAAAAGCGATCAACAACAAAAAAACACAATCATTTGACATGTAGTCCATTGACATGGATTCCCACAACCTGTCAGGAGTAGGAAGAGGTGTGTGCAAGCCCTGTTTCGTAGTGGTCGGTTTGGAAATAGCACGTGTGCTGCAGAACCTGATATATTTGCTGACATCTTGTCAAAGTTTTGTCTAGTAGAAATGTTTTTGCAACACTTCCACTGTCTTTTCAACGCCAAAGTATCCTGCCACCCGATTGTAGTGAGCCTCCCAAATCAGCCTCACGCGCTTTCTTGATGGAACACTGAGATGGCCCACATGACACAACAAGTCGTCTTGAATATGGAAATTAGCAACCACTGAGTTGGAGCCCAACATTTGGTAGGTGGTGGAGAAGTCAGGGTCTGTCTCGTAGAGGTGGGGCCATCCGGAGGTCTCGTGGCCACAAGATTCTAGCACCATGGTGAGTTTTGCGACTGGACGTTAGTTGAGGCAATCAACAACTCAATTGGTACTTCCATTTTTATACTTGATGTTGAGGTGGAACTGTTTTAAGTATGTGTACCACTTATGATGGCGGTCATTCTGAAATTTTCCTTGGGTCTTCTTGAACTGTAGTGGTTTGTGATCAATGTGGATGATTGTCTCATTCCCAAGAATGTAATGTCTCCACAAGCGACAGTCTTGCACAATGGAGTACATTTATTTTTCGTAAGTATGGTACTTACGAACAACATCTGATAGTGTCTCACTATGATATGCCACAGGGTGGTTGTGTTGAGTGAGAACGACGCCCACATCATAGTCTAAAGCATTTGTATCGATCCCAAAGGGATGTTGCAGATCCAGTAATGAAATTACTAGGGATGAGCACAAACGCTTATTCAAGTCATTGAAGGCTTGTTGTTGGGACATGCCCCATAAAAAAATTTCCTTACCGCCACCCCTGGTTACTTGGTTGAGGGCCCATGCGATATGAGAGAATCCCAACACGAACCTGCGATAGAAATTGGCGAGGCCCAAGAAGCTCCAAAGTTCAATGAGTGTGGTTGGGGCTGGCCAGTCACAGATGACTTGGATATTGGATGGATCCATATGCACACCATGCCGATCAACGATGTAGCCTATGTAATGGACCCTGTCCATGCTGAAGGATCATTTTTCCAAGTTTTCATATAGTTTGTGCTGCCGCAGGGTGTGCATAACATGTTGAATATGATGCAAGTGTTGCGCCCAAGTCTTGTTGTAGATGAGGATGTCATCCAGATACACCACTACAAAAGTATTGGTGAAAGGTCGTAGGATATTGTCCATCATCCTCATAAATGTTGTTGGAGCATTTGTCAAACCAAAGGGCATGTCCAACCATTAAAAAATACCTTCTTTTGACTTGAAGGCGGTCTTCCATACATCTGTATGTTCTATTGGGACCTAGTGGTAGCTAGACTTTAGATCAATTTTACTGAAGTATTTGGCCCCCGTGAGCTGATCAAGGAGGTCATCGATTCAGGGAATCGGGTACCTGTTTTGGACTGTGATTTTATTCAGAGCCTAGTAATCAATGCAGAGTCATCAAGTCTCGTCTTTCTTCTACACCAGCATGATTGGGCTCCCCCAAGGCGATGATATGGAACATATGTGCCCCTTGTGGAGAAATTCTTGGATCTATCTCTTTATCTCCTCGTTTTCTAACAGAGAGCGGCGGTAGACTGGCCCATTGGTTAGCAGTTCGCCTAAGGTCATATCGATGGGATGCTTGACCAGGAAGTGCAGAGGTACCCCGGTGGGAGAGGAGAAGATATCTGATTATTCCTCTACGACCTTATCCACTTGATTATGTTGTGTGGATAGATCGACCGCGGAGGCCCTGGATGTGGCTATGATATTTCATTCACTTTGAGAGAGAATCACGAAGAAGACAAATTTCTCGGTCTGAGAGATGACCTTCCTGCATTTCTTGGAAGAGATCAAGGAAATAGCACTAGGAGGATTTCCTCAGGTATCCTGTACAATTTTATGTTCAATGTAATAATAACATTATGAGGCCTAGACTCATATACAACATGATGTTTCCATAAATAAGGTTGGCCCAAAAGAACATTACAAAATTTGAGAGGATAAACATCACACAGTACCTCGTCTTTGAAGGGCTTGATGTTGTAGGGTTGTGGGTGCGGCGTTGTCGGCAGGGCCAGCCACTTGACGACCTCTGCTAAGATGATTTTCTTCTAGCCACCGCTATCAACGATGAAGTGCATTGGGGTGCCTTTTACCCACATCTGTGAATGGAAGAGGCTCTCGCCTTATTCTAGCTCATCTGGTTCACCAGGCTAGAGCTTGGTCGTAGCAATGGTGGCATTGAGTTCCACATCAATGATCCATATTCCCCTTTCTGGTTCTGACTCAGAGTCATAACCCACATATGATTCAGAGGCTTTCACATCGGCCACCAATGACTGCTTTGACTGGCAACTAGCAGTTTTATGCCAAGGGCTTTTATGGAAGTCGCGCAACTTCCCAATATATTTCTTTATCTTTTCGGTGTCCTTCTTTGCTTGCGGCTTGGACTGGTTGTCTTGACACTGTTCATATTTTCTCTGTCATTTTTTTTTAGGGTTGGGGTCACCCCTTCGCGTCTTTTTCTTTGAGGGGTTCCTAGGCCCAAATTACCACGTCTTTTGTTTGAGCTTCTACTCGATTTTGACAGCATATCGGTAGGCCACGTCCAAGGACGAGATGTCCAGAAATTACATTTTGGTCTGGATGTATCTATGGAGAGAACCGCGATACTTGAGCACCATATGTCAATCTGAATATTTGAGACCGAGCTTGGTGCGCAAGGTATGGAATATATTTATGAACTCTGGCACTGCTTGGTCTCTTTCTTGCCGTGGTGTGGTCCATTTGGTATACAATTCGTCATAACTTCTGACCGGGTAGTATTTTTCCTTAATAGCATCCATGAAGGATTCCCAAGTGGTCGTGATTGTAAATAATGAGGTTCCTCCATTTCCTTTTTCTCACAGAAATTTTCCCACCAATCTTTGACACGGGGAACAACTTATAGGAGTGAAAAAGTAATCTTTTATCTATTCGAAAAGTTATGGACATAAAATAACCCTTCTAGTAGATTCAACCACTTGTCTACAACATATGCATCTATCCGACCTTCAAATATAATAATATTGAAGAGTATTTGTACCTTGAAAGGGGTGGCGGTTCTGTTCGAGGAAGATGCGTCCCCTGTTAGTAGCCGTCGAAGGATTTGTGTGAAACTATCCATCATCGCGTTCTTTTGTTGCATGAGGACTTCTTCAAGAAACATTTTGAAAGGATATCATGTCCCATCATATTTCTTTTCTCCTGCCATGAAAGGTTTCTTAGGCATGTGAGATCTTTTGTCCTCAAGAAAAACAAGATCTAGACCCAATTCTTTGTACCCTGACCTCGTTGGGGACATGCATTAAGACGATAAAGAAAAGATCACTCTAATACCACTGATCCAGATTTTATTAACAGAACGAAATGAATACAGATTATTAAAATATTTTTAACACAGAATAACAAAGATAGAGTAAAACTGGTTATCTATTCAATAAGGAAATAAGCTGAAACTGTAAAATGCAGCAGAAAACAAGCTTGTTGGAATGGTGGTGGCTTATCTCTCAGAAAAGATGTGACAGTTGTTCCCATTGGAAATGTATCATCGAGGAGATTCATTTTGGTGGCTCAATCATATCCTTTGGCTAACATTGAGAAGCTCTATCCCGAAAAACCTTCATTTAGGTCCTAGAAGTTAAAAACTGCTAAAAATAGTAAATTGCCAAAATTGCCAGAAAATTGTTTCCAGGGAGTTGGAAAAGGTGGGTGGCCACCAATATCCACCTAGATCAGGATCCATATTTTCAATATTTGTACTTGCAACTTTCAACCTGAATTTGAACCATAAATTTTCATGAGTTGTAATAATGAAATTTAACTGGAGATGTAAGATGAACTCTAATCTTCTCTGGGACCAGTCATTGCATGAGAAGAATCTATCCAAAAGGAACTATGTCCATCATGTCCATGCATACATTGTCAAGTTGCAGGGATAACCATAGATAACGATTTCCCCTTTTTATTTTGTTAGATGCAATATTAGTGAATAAGCTTCACCTGTCAAAATACCTACAACAATATCACAATAACAAAGGTTATTTTCATCAAAATCTATATTTACTCCAAATCCATTTCGTATGAGTGTTTCCTGTGCATGGGTAAGGCCAAATAATTCCTTCTTTTCCAATTTTTCTAGAATCTCGATTTTCAATTGATATTCTTTAATCTCTTCAATGAGGTTTTTTGAAAGATATTGCTCAATGTTTTATTTGGTAATGCTTTGGAGCAGTTCTTTCCGTTTAGAAGAATTGACAGATAGAACTGTCACATTGATTTATTTTCGATGCTCATCTATGTTATATATAGTTTTAATAGCTTGCATGTTTGACCAATTTAAAATCTTGCATTCATCATTGATATCTTTTGTGGGATCTGATGATTATACAGGAAAATACTCCCTTTTAGTTTTTAATTCTTCTGACAAATGTCTGAAGGGAATTTTTTGGAGATTTCTACTAGGGATGAAATATTCTTCACTAAATGGATGTATCCTAGTCATTTGTAGGATATCTCTAGGGAGAGGATATCGTGTGAGAATATAAATTTTTTCACTAAATGATGTGGATTTGTGACTGTGAATTTGTTCTAGTTTTTCTCTGCATGCAGGGTAGTCCTAATAACTACCTGAGTGTCATGACTGCTCTTCTTCTCCTTCTAGTTACTAACAGTAGTTTTTTGTGAAAAAATATGGCAGGGATCTGTAACATGGAGAGAGGGAGCTTTAAAGGACAAGGATATATGGTTTATTTACAAAGGAATCAATTGCTTAAGTGGGTTCTACATAATATTTTGTTGGACAAAGTGGGTNTTTTCTAGAATCTCGATTTTCAATTGATATTCTTTAATCTCTTCAATGAGGTTTTTTGAAAGATATTGCTCAATGTTTTATTTGGTAATGCTTTGGAGCAGTTCTTTCCGTTTAGAAGAATTGACAGATAGAACTGTCACATTGATTTATTTTCGATGCTCATCTATGTTATATATAGTTTTAATAGCTTGCATGTTTGACCAATTTAAAATCTTGCATTCATCATTGATATCTTTTGTGGGATCTGATGATTATACAGGAAAATACTCCCTTTTAGTTTTTAATTCTTCTGACAAATGTCTGAAGGGAATTTTTTGGAGATTTCTACTAGGGATGAAATATTCTTCACTAAATGGATGTATCCTAGTCATTTGTAGGATATCTCTAGGGAGAGGATATCGTGTGAGAATATAAATTTTTTCACTAAATGATGTGGATTTGTGACTGTGAATTTGTTCTAGTTTTTCTCTGCATGCAGGGTAGTCCTAATAACTACCTGAGTGTCATGACTGCTCTTCTTCTCCTTCTAGTTACTAACAGTAGTTTTTTGTGAAAAAATATGGCAGGGATCTGTAACATGGAGAGAGGGAGCTTTAAAGGACAAGGATATATGGTTTATTTACAAAGGAATCAATTGCTTAAGTGGGTTCTACATAATATTTTGTTGGACAAAGTGGGTTTCAAATTGATCATTTTTGTCTTCCCACTCTATGCGATATTCTATATCGATCCAATCAAAGTCATGGGTTGATATTGGTGTGAAGGTTCATTTTCCACCATGTCGTGCATGTGTGAAGTGGTAAAAACCTTGGAACAGATTTGCGAAAGAGTATCATTGCCAAACTACATGACTACAAGACTCTTAATCTAGGATGATGCATGATTTAGTATGCATATCGAATCCTGGAGGGATAATATAATATTTAAGGACCTCATATATATAAGGATATTCAAGTGCCACAAAATATTTGGAATATATGGTAGCAAAGGAAAGGTTGTCAAGGAGCAAAATTTGAAATCCTCTGATCAGGGCATTTCCAAATTTATTATGCCTTATATCTAAGACACAACATAATGATGATACATTCATGTAGGGGGGCAAGTCAAAATTTAATGGAAGAGCTATACTTCATTTTGGAAAACTAGACCATCAAAGGAATTTACAAGATTTATTTTGTCTACGCTTACACCACAGTATTACAAATTATGTTTGAATTTCTATATCCTTCTCGGAGAGTAATAAATTTAGAGTTCAAAGAAGATTTTATATAAATGAATACTCTTCTTTTTCTTTTATTTAATTCTCTTCGTCAGTCCTTTTATGGTTTCCACACTTTAGTTATATAATTGTACCCATCCCCATTTCAACAAAGCTTCTGATCAAGAGGCTATGATTAGATTCATGTTTGCAATTACTTATGATCCTACTCAATCTTTATCCGCTACTTGGAAACCAAATGTTTCATTCTGCAAGTGGACAAGTATCATATGCAATTGGCGCATATAGAGAGTTGTTTCCCTTAATGTTTCAGGCATGGGATTACAAGGTATAGTCTCTCTCCTTCTCAACAATCTCTCGTTTCTTAAAATACTCGACCTTACTTATAACAAATTTCATGGTCACATCCCCTATAAATTGGGAACTATTTTTTGGTTAAAGATACTTTACTTGTGTACGAATCATCTCCAAGATTATATTCTACCCACTCTAGGTGGTTTTCGTAGTTTAATAATCTTATCTGTGTTCACTAACAATCTCACAAGAAAAATTCCTGAAAATCTATGTGTTCTCCCCAACTTACAATCAATTGACTTAGGAGAAAACAATTTGATGGGTACAATCTCGGCCTGATTTAGACATATATCCTCTTTGGGCTTCATAGAATTGGATAGCAAAAACCTTCGGGGAGTTTTCCTTCTAAATTTGGAATGCTAAGCCACCTGAGAGTTATAGGTTTCTATGCAAACTATCTCTCGGGACAAATTCCATATTCCTTGTCAAACTGCACCTATCTTCAATAATTGGATATAAGCCAAAATGAGTTGATTGGTAACATTTGAAAGGAGGTTGATTCCTACTGGCACTTCTTTTTTCTCTTATTTTCTCATCATGAGACCAGCAACTTCTTGACCTACTTGACTTTGTTTCCTTATACATTTTATTCTCTATTCCATCCAGACTCTGCATCAATTTGACATTGAATTCATCTTGTTGCTCCTTGGATTTCATAAGCCTCTCATTATCATATTTATATATTTGAACATCTTTTTTCAGTCCTTTTATGGTTTCTACCAAGTTCGTGCGCCCTTCTGTGTATTTTGTACCATCGACACCCAAACCGACATACAAATCCCCGAATTCATAATTAGGTCTATAAGTCCTCTGTGCATCTTCCATGTTTTTGACCTTCTGCACTGATTTTGTCATACTCTAATAATTGACAATTCTGTAAAATGTGCAAGCAAAAAGATTTGTTAAATGAATTCATGAGACAACTTCAAGAAAACTTTGCGCCATCTTGTCAAAATCCTTTATTCTAAAGCCCATGCGTGCACTGGTATTCAAAACACACCAATGCACAAAGTCAATTTTAAACTTGTACACCACGTATCGATAGTGTATATACACCAAAAATTTGTTCTATGCAGCCCCAAACCATTAGTGTGAACACCCATGCACCAATGTTTACTGCATAGTTTCGGTGTCACACTTCGCAATATCAACAATTTGGTGCACACATATGTGTATTCTTACTTAATATGCACCATGGTCACACTGAAATTCAAAATTCATCCTCTTACCTGTCTGAATTTTTTCCTTAAGTAGAATTCAACTCATGTAGCCTCAATGTTGAAACTGGAGCTCTGATTCTTCTTGTTTACCTCTGGCCCATTCAAGTGCAGTGTTGACCAATGGATTTGATATTAGAATGTAATGTCCCCAACCACCTCAGGCTAGGTCACATCACACAACCTCAAATTCTATGGTTTTGAATCAACTATACTGTAACATCACCCAACATACTACTAAACGATGTTACTCCAGAAATCCACTATGTAGATTCTATATTAAACCCTAGTCTGCGTAGTTTCACCTGAAGTAGTGTGTTCAACCTCAAGCTGAGTTGAGCCACACTAACTTTCTCCTTTTACACAACTTTAAGTAGTGGAAGTAACTCAAACAAATACACACTAGTGCACTAACCACACAACACTACTGTGTGCGCAACCATCCTAGTGTCTCACACCAAATTTTTTCTCCTTATGCACGTAGACCTCTTCTCAATGTGCATAAGCAATCTAGCCTCTGGTCCACACAGAGGATTCTCTGCGTGCACGACCTTTCAACATTCCCCAGAGGCTCATACCAAAATAATAAGGTTATCTTACAAAAAATATATCAACATCTTTCATACTCATGCACAACTACAGATACATGCTATAAGCACCATACTTATATGCACAAAAAACATTAAACATAATAACATCAATTACTTATATGCAAAAACATACAAGAATTAAACCATATCGAACATAGATAAATATGCACATAGTAAAAAAGACAATCACATAAGAACACTTATCTTTTATGAAAGTCACCAATTGCGCGCATAAAAAATTCCTCCCATGCATAGAATATGTTCCTCATAAAATTTCAACAACAGGTCACCCCGGAGCTAGGGCTTAACTCCACCAAGGAAAAAAGGATTTGTAGTGACAAGTTAAGGTATGATTCTCAACAAAATTACTTAGTCCAAGGTGTCTGCTGCTGCAACTAGCCTACAGTGCCTCATTCCCCATGCACCTATCACACCCAAAGAAGTGTGCCCCTTCTCTGCTAAATATTCCCTCAGTTGCTCCACTTCCCTTCTAGGGTTACCAACAACATGTTGGATAGGAAGTCTCTTACCCATGCAATTGATTCCCAACGCACCAGGGAACAATTCTCAACAAAACTCTCGCTTGAAGAGTATGCTCACGGGCTTGACAACCTGCTTCCTCAACAACCAATCTCTCACCCAGAGAGACTGTTGGCAGGCTTGACAACCTGCCTCTTTGACAAAAAAACTATGATTACAACCCCAAAACTCCTTACAAACTTCTATGTGTAAATAAGGTAATAATCATCCTCTCTCTGGACCGACCCCCTTCTGCATAGAAGAAAGTGAATAATGAAAAACCTTCGAACAATGCCCAAACTACACTAATTCCAACAATATATATTGCATGCCTTCAACCTTTACATTCTCACCTTCAGAAGTAGCATAAGCCACTCGGTGACTCTTTCCCTACCTTCGAGAATTTAGGATAAAATAATTATCCAACATTACACTTTTCCAGAAATATTATAAAATATTCTATAAGACTTACGTCTTGCCACCCTTTTCCCTTTCTCCGGTGGAGTCAGTGCCCCATCTCTTTTCATTTGAGTTTTTCTGCATGCAATGATGTAATAATATATTAATAACTGATATTATATTTACATGGATAGG
>SNQJ01S0071747.1:23006-36853 GCA_010110895.2 Picea sitchensis | reverse complement strand
TATCCATACTTTATGTTTTAGGAAATATTAATATAATATTCCCTTGACTTTTGGCCCTCCCTTTCCCTAACTGGTGAATTTTAGTCCCCCATCATTTTTATCGTGGTCGGTCTACGTGCAACGATGTATTTTATATTAATCATGAGTCATGTACAAAGTAGGTGCATTGGCCCTTGACATCTAGGCGTTCCAGCCTAATACCAAAACATAAGCATCCCAGCTTATAATAACTGGCTCACTAGCCTATAACACATATCATATACACGAGGCTCGTTGTCCTCCATACTGCGCGCACCTTAGTTACTACGTGCGGTATCCTGGAATGTGCATATTACATCATTTTACTACGCAGTTCAAGCATGCACTATGCTACATGACGTGCATTACCAAATGAGGTCAAAACAACTCACCAACTTAAGTATATTTGTATTACCTTTACAATTGGGTTCGGTCGAGGGAAATTACAATCCCCTCCCCTTATTTATGCACTGTCCTTAGTGCATCATACGGCCATATATAACCAAATTTTTCAAAAATCTTCAAAAAGATGCAGATATTATGTCCGCATTGCATCTTCATGCTCCCAAGTAGCATCCTCAGGATCGTACCAGGTCCATTGAACCTTTACAAGCCCTATGGCTCAGTTCCGGAGCTACTTGACTTTCTGGTCCAAAATGTGCACCGGATGCACTTGAAAAGTGCCTTCTTGCTCCACCTGAATCACATTCCAATCAATAACATGATTAGCATCAGGTATATATTTCTTTAGCAATGATACATGGAAGACATTATGAACAGACATAGATGCAGGCAATGCAATCATATAAGCAACTAGACCAATCCTCTCTAGGATTTCAAAAGGACCACAAAATCTAGCTGCCAACATGGCACAACTTCCCAACTTCAGGGAAATCCTGTTAGCTTTCACTTTCAGGAAAACATGATCACCCACTTTGAATTCTATGTGAGTTATGTTCTTATCGGCATAACTTTTCTGTCTGTCTTGGGCAGCTCTTAAATTCTGCTTAATTTTTGTCATCTGGTCCTCCATATCCCTGAGCAACTCTGGCCCAACTACTGTCCTATCAGATGGGTTATCCCAACTTACTGGAGTATTTCACTTTCTGTCGTAAAGTGATTCAAATGGGCTCATCTTCAATGATGCCTGATACCCATTGTTGTATGCAAATTCTACCAAGTGTAGGTAGTCTTCCCATTTCGATGGTTTTTCCATCACATACATTCTTAGTATATCTTCTATCACCCTGTTCACCCTTTCTTTCTGTCCATTGGACCTAGGATGAGAAGTGGTACTAAAGTTTAGATTCGTTCTGAATCCTTTGAACAACCCTTTCCAGAAATTCGAGGTGAATTTCGGGTCTCTGTCGGATATAATTGTTTTAGGAATCCCATGAAATTGTGCCACTTCCTTCATGAAAATATCAACAACCTTTGTTGCCTTGTGCGTGGTTTTCAGTGGAATAAAATGGGCATCTTTCGTGAGCTTGTCCACCACCACCATGATCGAATCATGCAACTTGCATGTTCTAGGCAATCTTGTAATAAAATCCATTGTCACCATTTCCCACTTCCACTCAGGAATGGTTAAAGGTTGCAGCAACCCTGTTGGGTGTCTATTCTCATCTTTCACTTTTTGGCATTCCATACATCTAGCGATGTACTCAGAGATATCTTTCTTCATACCTGGCCAAAAGTGATGGCTCTTGATCACTGCCACAGTTTTCTGATATCCAGGTTGCCCTGCATAAGGAACATTATGCATTTCATGCAAAATCATATGTTTCTGGTCTTGGACATTTGGAACAAAAATCTTGTTCTTGCGTAATAGTATTCCATCTAACCCCAACTTATAATCATCCACCTTCTGAAGCATCTTACCCTACTATAGCATTGCTACCAATTCTTTGTATTGCAGATCGACATTTGCAGCCTCCAGAATTTTTCTTTTAATATCAGTTTGGTACATGCTAATGGTTGTAGCATGTAACTCATGCACCTTCCTGTTGAGTGCATCATCCACTTTATTCTCTTTTCCCTTTATATGCTTTATATCAAAGTCATATTTTCTAGGTAGTGTCTCCATTTCCTCAAGGCATTCACTATGGCTGCCAAATCCAAATCGTGAGTGGCATAGTTTCTTTCATGATCCTTCAACTTCCTTGATTCGTAACATATGACAAACCCGTTTTGACTGAGGACTCCACCAATCCCTTCATTACATGCATCGGTGCATACGATGAAGTCTTCTTCTAGGTTTGCGATCCTCATTATTGGAGCACTTGTCAATAATTGTTTCAAGTGTTGGAAACTTTTCTCACAATCCAGTGTCCACTGAAACTTCACTCCCTTTCTTTGCAAATAAGTGAATGGATGTGCAATCTTTGAGAATCCTTCAATAAATCTTCTATAGTAACCTGCAAGACCCATGAATGATCTCACCTCTGTCACATTCTTCAGTGATAACCATTCTCTAATGGCCTCTATCTTCTTAGGATCCACTGCTATCCCATCCGTTGAAATGATATGCCCCAAATAATGAATCTATTTCTGATAAAATGATCACTTGTTCAATTTGGCATATAACTTACGCTCCCTTAATTCTTGCAACACCATCCTCAAATGATGTTCATGCTCCTCCTCTGACTTGGAATATATAAGAATGTCATCCAAAAAGACAATGACAAACTTGTCCAAATACTCTCGAAAAAAACCATTCATTAAGCACATTAAAACAACTGGTGCATTTGACAACCCAAATGGTACCACTTTGAAATCATAAGGACCATACCTTGTCCTGAAGGCGGTCTTGCTAATATCTTCTTCTTTAATTCTTACCTGATGGTATCCTGATCTGAGATCTATCTTTGAAAATATCTTTGCATCCTTCAATTGATCAAAGAGGTCATCAATCCTTGGTAGAGGATACTTTTCTTAACAATCACCTTATTCAACTGTCTGAAGTCAATGCACAACCTTAGTGCTCCATCTTTCTTTCTCAAAAACAAGACTGGGGCACCCTAAGGTGACACGCTTGGGCGTATATACCCCTTCTTCAGAAGTTCTTCAAGCTGCATTTGCAAATCCTTCAATTCCGGTGTACTCATTATGTAAGGAGTCTTTGATACTGGCGCTGCTCCAGGCATCAAATTTATAGAGAAATCAATGTCTCTCCTTTGGGGTAGTCCAGGTACCTCCTTGAACACATCTTCAAAATATTCCAGGACTGCATAATCCTCCAAATTTGGCACCTTATCTCTAGGTGTCTCTTCCAAATGAGCTGCAATTATTTGACATCCTTTTTTGTAACACTTCTTTAGTTGCAATGCTGAAATTTCTCTAATGGTTACTTCCCTGGGGATTCCCTGTACCACGAAGTTCCACGGCCTGCCTTCCTTGGTTTCCCTTCCTCATCTATACAGAAAGTAAATTCTTTGTTGTGAGTCTAAGAGGTGTGATGTTGGTCCAACCAATCCATCCCAATTAGGCAGTCACAGGAACCTAAAAAGCGAGATGATGTTTTAAATAATGCTTTGGTTGGAATCCATTCATGTCCATGAGGCATGACTTAATCATCTCATTAACCTTTCTTCTATCTCCACCTTTTAGTCGGTTGTACCAACCAAGGTTTCCCATGCTTACTTCTTGGCAATTACCATTTCCATATATTAGGGTCTATATAACTGACTAGCTATTGAATCAATTAAAATACTTGAGGGTTTGGTTGTTGATCATGCCTTCCGCTTCAATCATGTGGGATTGATGCTCTACTTTCTTGTTGTCGGTTGCATAAATCCTTAGCACATATATGCCCATGTCATCGATTGTTTTCGGCTTCGTACGTACATTGTGAACAAGCCTGCAGCACCACCTGTGAGGACAATCTGAACATATGGTCTGCTTTACAACCCCAACATTGCATAGGTGGTTGTCTTAGCCCTTAACTCCCTGTGTCAATCACTCCGGTTTCCTTATCGTTTTTTGTCTAGCAGTAGTTTATTTAGAAGAATGGTGAAGCAGCTCCCCTTCTTCCTCGGCCCATCTTGAATTCGTGTATTATCTTCCCCAAGCCTTTTGGAAGGTGGCCTTACTTTCTCTTTCTTGAATCACTATTTTGGGCATTTAGATCTCCTTGTGGTCTCTTCTAATGTCTTTGGGTCATCATCGTATTTGTCCATACGATGAGCGATGGCAACCCACTTAAATACCTTTGAATTTTGGTTATCTCATCATTGATGAAAGAGACATGCCAATGATTCGAATATCCTTTCATATTCATCCATGTTCATGTTCCCAAGCTTGAGTTCAAGAAATCTTTTCATTTTCTTATCATAGCATCTCTTGAGTCAAGTACTTCTCAAAATACTTCTTGAATTCCCCTCAGTAACACTTTTCTCTACAATGTGTTGTACTGCACAAGGATTGATCCCACCACATGGAGGCCTTTCCTTTGAGTTGATGGTGGTGATTCTACCTTCTGCATGAGAAGAATAGTGATGGTGAAATGCTTCATCATTCCTAGAAACCATGTTTTTGCATCCTCATCCTTCTTTTCTCACCATCAAATGTAGGAGAGTTTGATTTTGTTCATTTCTCCTTACTGACTCATCCCACCTGGTCTCTCTTATACCTTCTGATAGGGGATAGTCTCGAGTTGTTGCCTGCTCTCTTATTGGAAAGTCTTTGGGAATGATGGTGATTTCTATTAGCACTTTTTACTTTTATTTTCTCCTCCGAAGGTTTGTGACTCCCAGATTCATGAGTACTCTCCTTAACCAATTTCTTTTCTATGATGTTCAAACCCTCAATAGCTTCATGTTGAAGTCATTTTGTTGCTCTTTGGCTTTCATAAACCTTTCATTATCATCTTTATGGCTTTGGATATCCTTATGCAAATTCTTAATGGTCTCAGCCATATCCATATCTCCATTCCTTTCTTCTCCAACGGACATGGAGAAGAAAGGAGTTCGTTCCTTCCATGCCCAAATGGGCCATCCACCCTCTACTCTCTCATTTAATGTTGCCAATTCCTCTGTGCTTCTTCATTTCCTATGGATACTTGCCTTTGGTCTGCTTTGATAGAGGAGTTGTTGTTGATTACGCCCAAAGCGTGCAGCCATTGAAACTTGTCAGGCTAACAATTCAACAGTTCATGAGAATGTGCACCATTTCGATTCATCATACACATCATCATTATCACTCCTAGTTTCCTATTGTTATCACCACGACTATTCTAGATAAGACCCAAGTCTCCAAAACGCATAGGCAGCGTAGTGCCTTCCGATATACACTTGTGTAAGAAGGTGGTTTGTTGAAACCACTTTCACCAAGACCCAGTATCACGTGTCTCTACATGTCAAATACACCACTCGAGTGGGTGATGAAAGCGGATTAGATCACCTGCTTCGCTGGTTAAGTTTTCCACGACCATGTGACATCAGCCGAGAGCATGCACCATGTAACAAAATCAAAGATAAGCATTGAGGGAAATGGATTGGATGAGCACATGGAAACCCAGCGGCTGCTTGTGCGTGAATCCGCGTCTGGCAGCCTATAGAGTGGATTCTATAGTACCACTCCCAAGTATGAATATATCGTGTATCCATAGCAGGGGTGATCCCCAGCTTCTGCGACTTTGTTCTCCTATAAAACACCTTTAAGTTATCCCTGACTGTGAGATACATGGACAAATTAGGTAACTGGAATGTGCCTGTTTCATCATTTTACTGCGCAGTTCACGCGTGCACTATGCCACATGATGTGCATTACCAAATGAGGTTAAAACAACTCACCATCTTAAGCAAATTTTGATTTACATTACAACTGGGTTTGGTCTAGGGATATTGATTAATACAGTACAATCTTTATAAGATTATATCTAAGATTATTTCCAAGCAAATTAGACCTATTATGTCTCGCACACTATCGGAGAACTTAATTTGGTTTTCTCAAGGGAAGGCAAATTATTGATGCAATTGGAGCGCAGGAGTGCCTTCCCTGTATCCTTAGAGAAAAAATTACAAGCCATAATCCTTAAGATTGATTTAAAGAAAGCTTATGATTGTATAATGATCAGGATTTTATGGTGAGAAAAAATGAATCTGATTGTTATTCTTAGTTAGCGACGAAAATGCGGAGATATGGTAGCGGTTTCTATTCAATTAACGAAATAGTTGAAACTATACCGATCACGGCTGAAACAAACTTCTTTGGAATGGTGGCCCGGCTTATCTGAGAAGAGAGATGTGGCAGTTCGTGCGTGTAAAGAATATTAATGAGGTTTTGAAGGCCTTTTACAATAAACAAAATTCCAAAAACACAGACATCCAAAAAACCTAACCTAGGAGATGAAGTGCGAAAGTCATGTGAATTTGGATTTGGGTAGAGATTAGTGCATCCAACTTCACGGGGTTGCTTAACTTTTTGCATCACGATATCTAGTTTAGGAGTGTGATATCCCGGATTGAAGGTATCATAGAGAGGAGAATTAAGGCACGGGGATTAATCATGCCTTGATTATTGTTGGGAACTCAGATGCAAAACCTTCATTTAGGCCTCAAATGGCCC
This sequence comes from Picea sitchensis, assembly GCA_010110895.2. Taxonomy (NCBI): domain Eukaryota; kingdom Viridiplantae; phylum Streptophyta; class Pinopsida; order Pinales; family Pinaceae; genus Picea; species Picea sitchensis. The sequence continues at coordinate 30,268 of SNQJ01S0071747.1, read as the reverse complement.
AGGAAGTTAAACACAACTAAAATAGTAAATTGCAAAATTGTGAATACTATTTTGAGCCGGTTGGAAAAAGATTGGGTGGCAATAGATATCCATATAGATGATCCCTCCCTCATTAGGAAGCAATAGTCTCCATTGCTTTTAGGTCTATCTGGATGATGAAATTTATGTTGAATTTGGCCCCAGGTGAACCCACTTGCCTTGAGTCACGGGGAGTTGCCACAACTGGCTGACTTGATAAAGTTGGATCCTTTGTTGTTAAGTTCCATCGTGTGTCCCTGGTGAGTCATTAGATTACTGTTGTATGCGATCAGGTTGAGCGCTCTATTGGTGTCGATTGTTACACTGCCGAGGTGTTCAATAATGGCGTGAAATAAGGGTGAAGAGATCCACGTTGAACACTCGGTCTTACCGAGGCCAAGGAAAGGGAGAATGTTGACCAAGGAATTATCCCCATAGCCTTGGTGATAGTGTATGACCCATATTGGTGGGTGAAGCTTAGATGGGGTCATGTAAGTTCAGCACTACGCAAGTGCAACCAAACTTTAATGCATACAGAAACAATGTGGCTTTTAGATGTTGATCATGGCTGTTTTAGCCTTTGCCATTTGGACTTACATGCAGGATATCACGAACCTATTGGTAGATGTGTTGAATACACTTAATGAATATTGTAGCTTTGTCCTCCTCAGACTAAACTTGGGAAGATTCTTCCTATGTGTATGCAAGGGGCAGTGCAACATCAATGAGACCCATGGGTTGGAATCCCAACCCCACACGAAAGGGAATAGGTGATTTGGAAGCTATCTTTGAGGGCTCGGTTGTATATATTGGACATAGGAAGGATCTATTATGTGAGGTGCTGAATTCTGCCATCTGAAAGGATATGCACAATCATTGATTTACAACCTCGGTTTGGCCATCTGTCACGGGGTGGAAGGTCGTGGGTTTGGAGCTTGGTGTCTAGGAGTGACTAGAGGCTTCGACCCGGAGATGTGAAATGACTATCTTGATGCAGAGAATGGTTTGTGAGTTTAAAATGTACCCGGATGCATTGAAGGCTTGGCGGTGGCCTGTAACATGATGCTCTTCTTAGAGCAGCAGATATAGCCATCTTAAGCGATCAACAACCAGCAGGTGTTTCCTTCTTGGTGAATGGGGAGACGGAGCCTGTAGTCCATTGATATGGACTCCCTGTATTTATCGGGGAGTAGGAAGAGGAGTGTATGGGCCCTATTTCTTAGTGGTTGAAAATATACGGTAGGTCACGGGACATAATACTTATTGACCTCTCTCGAAGTTCCGGCCCGGTAGAAATGTTTTACGTAGCATCATGCTTGTCTTTTAATCTGCGAAGTATCCTACCAAACTATAAAATTACAGGATTCGAATCGGCTTCACTTACTCCCGCCAGTGGAACCTGGATATAGCCCAGACAACACAACAACCCATCCAAAAGATGAAAATTATCGTACATTTCACCCAACATTTGGTAGGTGGTGTGAAGTCAGTTCTGTCTCATAGAGTTGAGCCCATCAGATCTCATGGCCCATGAGTCTAGCACCATGGTGATTGCCACAACTATTGGTCTGATGAGGAAATCGGTGACGCGATTAGTGTTTCATGTTTTATACTTGATATTGAGGTGGAATTGCTACAAGTATGTGGACCACTTTGATGTCAGTGATTTTGTAATTTTCCTTGTGTCTACATATTTGCGGTGGCATGGTCGGTGTGGTTGACTGTCTCCTTCCCAAGATGTAATGTCTCCACTAGCAGAAATCTTGCACAATGGAGTACATATACTTACCATAGGTGAGATACCTACGAACAACATCATATATAGTTTCACTATGATAGGAAACTATATGTCCCTACTGAGTGAGGAATGCACCAATAACATAATATAAAGCATCTGTCTCAATTTCAAAAGGGTGTTGTAGGTGCGGTGGTGAAAGTCACGGGGCTGAAACCTGGCTCTGCTTCCAAATCGAGCAGCTTTGTTGGGACCGACCCCACATGAATTTTGCCTTACCACCACCTGTTTGGTTGAGGCCCATGCAATATGGGAGAATCTGTTAAGAACTTCTTGGTAAAAGTGTAAGGCCAAGAGCTCAGAAACTCGATTGAGTGTTGTTGGGGCTGGCTATTCACGGATAACTTGGATCTTAGCTAGATCCACATGTACATATCTTTGATCAATAGTCTTAGCCAATTAATGGACCACTGTCATCTTAGGAAGGAGCATTTTCAAGTTGGCATATAACGTACTGTCCTTGAGGTGTCTGGGAACACGCTATATAAATATATTTTAAGTGTTATTAAGTCTTGTTGTAAATTAGAATGTCACATCGGATAAACCACTACAAAGTATTGGTGAATGGTCACGGGGATGACATTATCATCACTCGTAGAAATTAGGTACGGAGCATTTGTCAAACCAAAGGCATGACCAACCATTCAAAAGGCCTTCCTTTGGCTTGGTGGTCTTACATACATCTATATGTTCTATCAAGACCTAGTGGTAGCGGACTTGGTCATCTTCTTGGTATTTGACCCAAGTGAGTTGATCAAGAGTGCGATGGAATTAGGGGAATCGGTCTTGGTTTATTTGTGATTTTTTGTTGGGCAGATAGTATCAATCTGAAATTAGCCGGAGTTCCATCTTTCTTACGTACCAACCACGATTGGAGCTCATGAGTGATGAGCTTCGTGATCTTTACTATCGGCAGTTCTTGGATATGTTTCTTGTCCTCATTATCTAACAAAGAAGCGTGATAGACTGTAGACCGACTAGGAAGAAGTCGTCGGGGAATTGAATCGATGGGGTGCTGACTGACAATGCAAAATTACCCCACGTAGGTGAGGAGAATATCAGTATTTACTGCGACCTATCTACTTAACCCTGGCACGTGGAAGGTCATTGCGGAGAACCACGGATGTGGGCTGTGATCTTTCGCTTATTATGAGGCAGTGGAAGAAACAAACTTCCCATTTGAGAGATGACCTTCTGCATTGCTTAGTAGAGATCGAGGAAACACCAGGTGAAGCTGCCTCATGTATCTGTACAATTTCTTGTTCAAAGTATATAATAACACTATAGGCCTAGACTCATATACAACATGGCGTTCCCATAAAAATGGTTGGCCCAAAACATCCTACTTGAGAGGAGCTTGTCACATAATGCCTCATCTTTGAAGGGCTTGATGTGGAGTACGGCGATGGAATCCTTGTTGGTTGGCGGCGAAGATGATAAACTTCCTTGGCGAACCCGCTTGATAGTGTGGTTGTGGGTCTTGATTATTTGTTGGCGGGGTGGGCAGCTTGATGACCTTTATTTGAGATAGGGGTTCTTGGCTGCCACTATCAACTGATAAGTCGTGAAGTGCCTTTACCCACATCACATGTGAATGGAGGTTCTCTCCTACCCACATCTGTGAATGGAAGAGGTTCTCTCCTTCTTCTGGCTCATCTGGTTCACCAGGCTGGAGCTTAGTGGTAGCAACGGTGGCACTAGGTTCTGCATCAATGATCCATCTTCCCCTTTCTTGTTCTGGCTCAAAGTCAGAATCCGCATCTAATTCAGAGGCTTTCACTTCGGCCACTAATGACTACTTTGAGCGGCAGTCAGCAGTGTTATTCCAAGGGCTCTTATGGAAGTCGCACCACTTCCCGGTATCTTTCTTTCTCTTTCCAGTGTCCTTATTTGCTTGTGGCTTGGACTGGTTGTCCTGATACTGTCCATATTTGCTCTATCCTTTGTTTTGTGGGTTGGGGCCGCCCTTTTCCAACTTTTGTTGTGACGGGTTCCTAGGCCCAAATTGTTGCGTCTTTTGTTTGATCTTCTGCTCGATTTTGACAACATATCGGTAGGTCGTGCCCAAGGATGAGATGTCCAGAAATTCCATTTCGGTTTGGATGTATCTATGAAGAGCACCGCGATACTTGAGCACCAGATGTCGCTCTGAATATTTGATACCCAGCTTGGTGTGCAAGGTATGGAAGATATATCTGGCACTGCTTAGTCTCTTTCTTGCCGCAGTGTGGTCCATTTGGTATACAGGTCGTCATAACTTTCGACAGGGTAGTATTGTTCCTTAATAGCATCCCTGAAGGATTCCTAGGTGGTCGTGACTAAAAATAATGAGGTTTCCTCTGTTTCCTTTTTCTCACAAAAAGTTTCCCACCAATCTTTGACATGGGGAATGGCTTTGAAGAGCGCAAAAGTAATATTTCCTCTATTCGAAAAGTTATGGACAGAAAATACCCTTCTAGTAGATTCAACCACTTGTCTACAACATCTTCTTCTATCTGACCTTCAAATATAGGAATATCGAAGTTTATTTGTACCTTGAAGGGGGCGGCACCTCCGTTCGAAGAAGATGCGTTGCCTGTTGGTAGCCGCCGAAGGATTTGCATGAAATAGTTTGAAAGGATCTCTTGTCCCATCATCTTTCTTTTCTCCTTCCATGAGAGGTCGCTTGGGCATGCAGGAGCTTCTGTCCTCAAGAGAAACAAGCTCGAGACCCAACTCTTTGTACTTCGACCTCGTTGGGGACATGCATTAAGACGACAAGGAGTAGACCGCTCTGATACCACTGATCCAGATTTTATGAGAAGAATGAAATGAATACCGATTATTAACAGGTGCTTAACACAAAATAACAAAGATACAGTAAAACTGGTTTTCTATTCAATTAATGAAATAAGCTGAAACTGTAAAATGCAGCAGAAACAAGCTTGCTAGAATGGTGGTGGCTTATCTTTGAGAAGAGATGGGACGGTTGTGTGCATTTGCAAGAAGAAGATTACAATGAGGCTCTGAAGGCCTTTTTAAAATAAACAAGAATGTAAAAAACCATAGACATCCAAAAACCTAACCCTAGGAGATGAAGCGCCAAAAGTCATGTGAGCCCCGTTTGGGTAAGTTAGTACATCAACTTCCCGGGGTCGTAACTTTTGCATATGATCTTTGTTTTAGGCGTGTGATAGCCCGTTGGAAAGGTATCATCGAGGAGATTCATTTTGGGGGCTCAATTATTCCTTTGGCTATCATTGAGGAACTCTATCCTGAAAAACCTTCATTTAGGCCCTCAAAATGGCCCCAGAAGTTAAACCTGCTAAAAATAGTAAATTGCCAAAATTGTCAAAAAACTGTTTTGAGCTAGTTGGAAAAGGTGGGTGGCCACCGATATCCATATGGATCATATAAGATGGGATTTTCTTAGGTTGTCTCTTTTACAATGTGGTTTCGAGCTGCCGACGACCAAGTGGATTATGGGTTGTATTACATCATCTACCTTTGTGATTTTAATAAATGTACAACCAACTGACTTCTTTAACAGTGGCAGAGGGCTTAGATAGGGGTGCCCACTGTCACTCTTGCTATTCATTTTAGTAATGAAAGTTTTGAGTCTGGCATTAAAAAGAAGCCAAGATGAAGGTTTATTGACAAGTATTAAGGTATCAAGGCTCATCAGGATACTCCACCTTCTTTTTTTCGATGACATCCTTATTATGACTAAAGCCTCTATAGTAGAATGGATGGAGATAAAAAGGCTATTGATTATGTTCTGTAGTGCAACTGGTTTACTGATAAATGCATAGAAAACCTCATTCCTTCAGTATGGTGTTCAACAACAAGTCTTGGATACTTTAAAATCTTATTTTCTTTATTAGTTTCTTTCAATTATTAGTGGTGCATGTTTTTAAGATACTTGAAATCAATGATGTCATAATCATTACTCAAGAAAATATTTTTTTCCTCGGAATATAATTTGTTCCACTCTCAAGTGCATAAGCAAGAATGAGATTGTTGGTACCTTGCCATCCCTAACTAACATTTGGCTCATGAAGAGTGCATGCCACAAGTGGGAATTGAACCTTGGTGGGGAGGATAGCATTTCTACTCCCAACCAAACTAATCCATCTTAACTTCAGAGAAAATGGATAAACTATTTGAATAAAATTCAATGTTAACATGCATATCTCCTACTCCTATTTTTTTTGTCTTCTCGCTATTCAAGATGCATATGCATCAATTCTTCTTCTAAGTTATGTTAACATGAATAAACTTGAGGTTGCATGATTATTTAGTTAATTGTCTAAGCATGAGTCTCTTTATTGGACATAGTTGAATTGTTGATAAAAGGTAAAAGGGAAGGTAATGCAAAACCTATGGATACAAAAGAGTTTTGTTAAGATAAATAATACACATAATTTTGTTAAGGTGAATGATACTTGAAGCATAACATAGGAAATTAAACTATTTTTTTTTGTTTCAAATGGTTGTTGGAGGGATGATTCTAATAAAAGAAATATTGGAGCTAGTGTTGATGAAAAACAACAAACGCACTAGAAGTCACAAGTGAGAATCCCATCATAGCCAGATCTAGGATAGAATTGAGATGAAAGTGATGATTATAGAGGCTATACTAGTGCTATAGAATATATATCAAAGTAGTGAACATATATCAAGTTAAGCTACATACTAGTTTGAATAGGTCATCGTATCTAGACTCAATCTATCGAGGAAAGTGTGAAACTGCATCATATATTTCAAGATCAAGTTTGAGTTGTAGTTCATTAGAAATCTGAACAATTGGCCCTTATATTTGATCTTATCAAAGTAGAACTACCATCAAAGGAAGGTAGAGGTGAGAAATAAAATCATGGAAAAGGAGGTGAATGACACTTGTTATATATCTTTGCCAATTTGTTCTTGGGTGGTGGGCAGTGGCAAACATAAGGCATATTTGCAAAGCATCTCACCACCTTGCCTCATGAATGGCCATGAATTGTCAATGAAAGGAGTTTAGTTGACTACCGTTTGATAGAGAATAATTTCTTTGACAAGGTGACAACACCGAGTAATGATTTAATGCAAGTCATATTACCAACAATATCCGAGCCACTCAGGAAATAAGACCTCAAACATGTATGGGATAATGATTTAATGCAAGTGATATAACCAACAATATCATAGCCACCCTAATAAGACCTCTAATTTTACATCAAATAATATGTAGAAAAAAATAGTTTATTTTAATTATTATAATAAGTATGATTTGTTTTTTCTTATGTTAAACATTGGAAACAAAAAGAAATTTAAAATTAAAAAGCATAACTAATTTTTTTTCAACAGAAAAAATGCTCATTTATATTAGAAAATATCATTTCTTCGCATTACATCATCGTGCCTAAAACTAAATCAAGTGGGGCGAGGTCATGCTCATCCACTCACCTGCCTCCCCTCCCCCCTTCAT
>SNQJ01S0071747.1:12012-22958 GCA_010110895.2 Picea sitchensis | reverse complement strand
CCCTCTTCATCAACTTGACCATGTCTAGTTGTAGGGTTAACACCAATGCTTACCTAGTCCCTTCAATCCCTACCTAGTTCTAGTTTCAAAGCCACCAAAAGAACCCGATGGAGTAACTAGACTGAAGTACCAAGGGAAAGAGATGGGGAAACCATTTTAGAATCTGTAATAAGACTATTTTCCTTCTGCTTAACGACTATCTATTGGATCCAACTCTTTTCTGCAACTAGATATGAGATTCCAACTATTCCTCAACTATTCATGGCCCCTTTCCCAACTATTAATGTTTTGGCGTAGCATAAATTAAAGGTGGGATGAAAATATTTGTTGTGCAGGATGGGGAACCATAACATTCCAATGCCCATAAAATCTCATTGAATGTCTGTAACATCCCTCTGTCCATAGTGCAGGATGGTAAAAAAATAAGGGCTTTCTTGTGCTGCCAAGAAGGATTGTAAGTCCATTGTGTGGTGGAAAAAGTTCCACCCTTATGCTTAGATACACTTATATAACTAATTTCTTCACAAAATTTGGATCTAATTCCCAACTAGAAGACGGGATCGATAGATGGAGAAATTATAGGGATTTATAGATTGGGATCGATATGATGGATGGATAAATACACTATGTTTTTCTGTCTCCACCCACATTCGTCTCATCTATACACAGAGTGTCCCCCATCCCCAATGGAACCTCCGGATGGAAAACACTATGATTGGTAACTATTTGATGAAAACTCCAGATGAAATGGGGCTTGGTTTTTTCATAAATGGAAGGGGGTAAAAGCTTATACACCAAAGGGAATAAGTTTTTATTGTCAAAGTTGATACATCAGTGATAGTTAATCAAATAAGCGATGTTCTATTCATTGATTGTCACTTCCTTTGTTCGGGATTGTCAATTTTCAATAATCTTAGGGTAGATCAATCTAGTTGCAATTTATTATTAAAAGGGTTTTTCCCTAGATCTGAAATGAACGAATTAGAACCTCTATCGGATTTCAGATTTTAACTATTCCCCAACTATTCTCCACTTCGAATGGGCTAAATTCACTAATTGCTCTTGCGCCCTTTTCTCTTTATTTCTCCACAAATGGATTAATATTCTTTTTAGTACCATCCCAGAAGAATGATTGCTTTTCCCTCTGATATGTTTTTAGGAAGCCTTTTAGTCTGGTAGAGGATGAAGCATTCACTTTCTTCAGAATCTCTTCCTTGATATTGAAGTTCTTGTACAAGTCAACTTTATCTCTAAACCTCAATACTCCCCCTTGCCATGAAAACCCTTGGATCGAACTCACATTCTTCTCTAGTTGCTGAATGATGGAAGCAGTCGTTGGGTCGTCCTCCCACTCCTTCCTTACTCGTTCAATTCAGGTTGGGATAGGTAAGGATATTGCGTTAAGGGAAGCCATATCTTCATGTTTCCTGGCCTGGATAGAGCATCTTCTTCCACATTTTCCTTGCCCTTCTTGTACTCAATTTAAAAATCATAACCCATCATCTTGGTGACCCGCTGCTCCGTGAAAGATAGTCTTGCTCTAATAAATACTTGAGGCTACTTTAGTGTTTATTCTGAAGCACCTTCTTAACAAATACGGTATCCACTTTGTGACTGCATGTAGAATTCCCATAATTTCCTTTTCATATGTTGACTTCCCCAAGTGCTTTCCTGAGAGTTTCTTACTTTCGAATGGGAATGGATGCCCTTCTTGCATCAATGCTACACCAATGTCTTTCCCTAGAGCATCACATTCTATCACAAATGGCTTGCTTCAATCTGGGGTAGCTAGTACTGGTGTAGAACACATAGCCTCCTCGAGGGTGTTGAAGGATCTTGTGGCTTCTTTTGACCAAGCGAATGCATTATTCTTGGGGTTGTGAGAGGAGTTTCAATTCATCCATAATCGCTAACGAACTTCCTATAATATCCCGCGAGTCCAAGGAATCCTCTGATACTCTTTAGAGTCTTGGGTAAGGGTCACTCTTTCATTGCTTGAATCTTTGACATAGACAAAAAAAAACCTTACTTTTAATTGAGCTTTAGAACAAGTCTCTATGTTGGAGCTTACATTACAACAACAATATAGCCTGAAAGTAGCATATAACCCAAGAGTCTTATGGAGAGAAAATACCCATCTATACTCCATTATAAACTATGCTATGAAAGGAAAACAAAGAAGAAAAATATAGAGGGAAACTGTCCTCAAAATTCACAATAGACTGGTAAGACCAAAAAACTGCTATGTAATTAATAGAGAAACTATATTCGATCTTTCCTTCGGTCTTTGTCAGTTCCTTTTTCGAGAGAAAGTATGCTTCCTTATTTAGCTCCCTATAAACATGAGTGTAATGGATCTCCCTAAAATATTTTTTGAGCTTGTTTATTCTATCCATCCATCCCATCAGAGAAGGAATTTGAAGCTTGCCTCTCTCCTTTAGCCACTCAATAATAATCTTTGAATCGCCGATTACCTGGATAACTTCAATATTCAACCGCACAGTCAAGATATGTGTCACCCACGCTCCAAGCAATTCTTCCCTGGTATTTGTCCCAAATCCGCAATCGAAGGTCCACTTATAGACTGAGTTTGCATTGATATTTATCAATCCCCCTGCACCACACCTATGGTCACTAAACTGCGCAACACCATCAAACCAACTCATTATAGGAGTAGTGTAACTTGGGATCTGGACTATGCGAGGAATAGCCTTCTTCAAGGTAAAAGGCCCAGGGGATAGGTTTGATATGACTTTATAAACTACAGAAAGAGTAGAAGGTTTACTTGCCTCGAAGATTGTTTTGTTCCGCTCCAACCAAACAAACCAACAGAGCATGGAAGGGAGAGTAATGAAAATAGCCTCCTTTTTATCCCAATTTTCAAAGCACCCACTTAAGGTACTACCTTCCTAGGTAGTCAAAAAGTTAAGCTCCTTTTTTATCCTTGTCCAAACATCCCGACAGAAGATGCAAGAAACAAATAAGTGGTACATAGATTCTACATCTTTTGAGCACAAGTGACAAATGTTTGGACCTTGCCAACACTTTCTTTGTAGGGTGTCCCAGGTTAGAATTTTGTTCTCAATGGATAACCATATAAATAATTTAATTTTTTGCGCCATATCCCACTTCCACATATGTCTTATCCAACCCCCAATAAAATTCAACCACTTCTTCTTTGCAAGAGCCCAATAAATAGTTTTAACATTAAGGCAACCAGATCAGTCTCCCCCAATACAAATGAGCACATCTTCTTGATTTTGTAACTACACCCCCGCTCCACTGAGATCCTTGCAATAAGAATCCTATTCCATTGGCAGGTTCCCACTAAGGCCAATCTCCTCATTGGTTTTCCAATGATCAGACAAAAAACCTGATCTGCTCTCTCCTAAATCCTGGTAGAGATAAACCATATTGTTTCTTTTCAGTTCAGTTAAAAGATGGTGAGTTAAAAAAAAAGAATTCCCCATGCCCAAAATGTTGTCCAACCCTAGTAACACTGAGTGACTCGACACCAATCTCCAACTCAGCCAATGGGTAATCAAATGCAAGGACTTTAGAAGGTTATTCCAAGTCTAAGAGGTAGACGAAGATGTAGTTGGAGCCGCTCTAAGCCAAGTGACTACCAAGCAGTGTGGAATGTACTTATATTTTATCACCTTATTCCACATTCCTTCCTTCATTGGGACTCGCCATAAGGAATTTGCAGCCAAGGCACTATTGAAAAGAAAAATATTTCTTAACCCCCAACCTCCTATAAGTTTTGGTTTTTCTATGACTTCCTAGATACAAAGATGAAAATGATTTTTCCCCTCATTGCCCGACCAAAGAAAACTAAACATAAGTTTCCTAATTTTCTCCAAAATTGAAGCTAGTATGGCCACCAATGCCATCCAGTAGACAGGTTGACCTTCAAGAACATATTTTACTAGTGTGAATCTGCCCCCCAATGACAACCATCTGTTACACCACATCCCTATCCTTTCTTCAATATTTGAAAGGAGCCATCTCCAATCCACAGTTTTATAAGCATCGGCCTTTAAGAAATAACCAAGATACCAAAAACCTTTTGCAAGTTCCTCAAAATTGCAAGGAAAAATATCCTTTAAATTTTCTAAAGTCTCACCGTGGAATCTAACATAGTAAAAGATAGACTTTGTCTAATTTATCAACAGTCTGGAGGCACTACAGAAAATCAGTAAACAAATTTTAATCTCTAACCACTCATCAATAGATGCTTTTGTCATGATTAACACATCGTCCACAAAGAACAAACGTAAAATCTTGATTATTCTGGAAACCTTTACCCCTGATAACTTCCCTTCGTCCTTTCCCTTCTTTAACAACAAACTAAGTCCTTCCATGATTAGAATGAATAATAGAGGCGGTAAAGGACAACCTTGTATTAGCCCTCTGCCACTCTGAAACATTTGAGAAGTCTCCCCGTTTATCAGGACTACAAAGTTTGCATTGGTCACACAACTTAAGATCCAATTTGTGAAAGGAATACTAAAGCCCGATTGAATTAGAGTCAATCGCAAAAAATCCCAGTTGATGCAATCATAAGATTTCTTAAGGTCCAACTTTAAAATCATGGCTTTTGAATTTTTAATCTTGATACTATGAAAGCATTCCTATGCTGTGCCTATAACATCCAAGATTTGTCTACCTTTTAGAAACCCCAACTGTTCCTCCGACAATGAGCATGAGAGAATAAGCTTTAGCCTATTTGCAATTATCTTTGAAATCAACTTGTAACATAAATTATACAAAGAAATTAGTTTGTAATCCCCAAAAGACAATGGATTATTTACTTTTGGAATAAGAGTAAGAGAAGTTGCATTTAAAGACTTATTCACTGAACCACGATTTCTAGAATCCTCCACCATTTCTAGTAAATCATCTCCCACTAAGTCCAAAAAGTGGATGAAAAAATCTACAATCCACCCGTCGGGCCCCAGACTCTTATCTTTGGCAAATGACTTGAGGACCTCCCAAAGTTCCAACTTCGTACAAGGGCAGTATAAAAGAGTTGCATCATCTTCCTTCACAAAATGATCATAAAGGCTAGCAGTATCAACTTGGTCATTAATAACCACATGGTCAGATTCCTCATAAAAGTTTTTAAAGTAATGTACAACTTATTTTTTGATGGCATCCTGACCATAATGTATTTCTCCACTCTCATCCCTAATCTCCCAAATATGATTCTTGTTCCTCCTGAAGCTTGCATAACTATGCAAGAATTTCGTATTCTTATCCCCACTCTTTAACCAGACTGCTCTACTTCTAAGTCTCCACATCTCTTCTTCTGCTTGTAAAATTTTGTCACACTCAACCTCCAAGAGTTTTATTTGAGTATCCCTACCACGTTAATATCCTCCTGTGCCGCTTCCAAAAATAATTCTTTCAAAAGTCCCTCTAATCGAACAAGCTTTTCTTCCTGTTTTCTTTTAAAATCTTTTGCCCAAGCTTTAACGTGCAATTTTAAAGACTTCAACTTTTGAACTAATCTCTGTTGTGCATCCCTTTCAACCAAATACATGGGATCCTTCCAGACTTCATTCACTAAAGAAACAATCTCTTCACATAACCAACTAGCATTGAATTTGAAAGGATAAGCCGTCGAAAGTGTAAGGCAATCTAATCTTAAAAATATAGGTGCATGGTCTGAAATGGAGGGAGAATCTACACATGATTTATATCTACTATCTCCCAAAATGAGATCTTTAGCCACAAAGATACGATCCAATCATTTTGATATACCCACAGTGCCCCTTCTGCCATTTCTCCAAGTTGGAACCAAAACAACCAGAGAAATGTTTACCAATCTAAAACCATTAAAAAAGTATTTAAAGAAGACTGACGAAGGATCCAAATGCGCAACATCTCCCTATAGCTCCCCAACATCACAGGTAATATTTAAGTCACTAGCCAATATAATATTTCTGCGAGCCAAAAGACCCCTGGCAGCCACCTTTTCCTAAAAGGATTTTCTATCCAAACAGGGACCATAAACATTTAGCAGAGTAATAGATAGATTTAGCTCCAAACATGTACATGTCAAAAGAATACCACCACAACAAAAAAAAGGATTAATGTCAAACTTTTTGGGATCCCAAGTTATTAATAAACCCCTCGAAGTTCAAACTGAACTTACAACACATGAGAGCCAGGAAGGACAAAAAGAATTCATAAAGGCCCGTGACTTTTTATCCTCCACCATAGTTTCTTGCAAAAAAAAATGTCTGGTGAAGTCCTCCTAAGAAGTCTTCGAAGGGAGGCGGATTTTAGGATCCCCCCGCCCCTCTAATGTTTAAAGAGAGAAAAACCATGATTTCGCTCTCGCCAGGGCTTTCATGCCTCAAAGCACCCCATTTTCACAGATGATAGGTAAGTGTGACTCATCAGATAAAAGACCCGATTCCTCTTTCTTTTTCCTCGCACTCTGAGTTTTTATAGGGGATATCTCCAATCCCAAACCCTTTGACCAAGTGTAATCCTTCCCAAAAGTCTTCCCCATGGGACCCGACTGTCTGAAACCCCCTTCTGAAATTGGTCTGTGGTAAATTGTCCTCCCCTGAAAGGTTGGTAATTGTATTGGTGAGAGCACCTCTCTGTAGGAGGGAAAAAGGGTCTCAAGGACGTCCCTTATGACACTGTCCCCCATCTCAAGTTCCCTACACCCCAAAATAATGCAATCCTCACCAGGACCAACCAGACAATCAGGATCCCCTCTCGGAGAGACCAGACCACCGAATGAGCAACGAGTCGGGAAGTTACCAACCTCCTCTGAGTCAAAGGGTGGTCCACTATCTCCCCGAGAGTCAACAGTGACCAAAGTTCTAGGAACCCCCCCGTCCAGAGCACTAGTGTGAAGGGAAGAAGTTGTTAAACCCGACGGAACCCGAATAGGAGTGGAGTCAACCAATTTTTCCCCTTTCACTCCGAAATAACTAGAGGAATCCAACTCGTTTCTTTCCCAGGAAGATACAGAAAAATAAAGCATGGGATAGATGGATTTCAGCTTACTCGTAATAGTATCCAACTGGGTTGTCTGGATAGGATCTGAAATATTAGCACAGCTCGGGCTAAACCAACAAGACTCCACTCCAGGTGACTCCACATGAGTTGACATTTCCAGCAGTGACCCCTCCAAGACCTCCTCCTCAATAAAACCCTGACAGTCCTGCCTCAGGTGTCCAGTCTTCTGGCACAGAGAGCACCTGAATGTAGTAACCAAATAGTCCATAGTTTGCGTCAAATGGTGTCCTCTCCACACAATCTCCAAGGACTCCAACAATCCGGCATGTATATCGATTTCCACTAAAACTTTTCCTATCCTTTTATCAGAAGCCATGATTGCCCCATTGTCAACCTTTATAAATTTAGCAAGAGCATTTCCAATGGCTTCCAAAGCCTTTGCAATCCAAAAATGCAAAGGCAGGCCAGGTAATAAACCCAAAGATGTCTATGGCGGAAATGATCTTGCGCCGGGTCAAAGCTCACCCGCTAATGCTTTAGCATCATGCTACCTCCATCGTAACTCCAAGGTTTTTCCAAAATAATTGTAGAGTCCTCAACCCTCTTAAACTGGAAGTCGAACCAACCTTTAGTCAGGAAAACAACTTCAGGCATATATCCCAAAAATGGAAAGCAAGTAGAGCTTACCCACTCAACCAGAGGCATTTTTCATCTGGCGTGATATGAGAATCTCCTCACCAAAGCAAAGAGTGCTAAACTAACAATATCTTCTAGACCGATATCCTCCCCTAACATCAATGTGCGGTTGGAACAGTTTAGGATCTAAGGTTTTACTCTACAAGCACATGTATCAGTTGTCTTCCTCTCAAGAGATCCTCGTGCTAGACCACTCGTCACCCTCCTGTTTCCACCCGACCGCACCCCTAGAACCTTTTGAGGAAACATAGAATGATCATCCACTTGTTGTCTATCAAAAACAATCCCTGGACCTCTCACAGTGTTGGAAGATAAGAAAATAGATGCCTCCCTAAGTTTTGTCGCATAAGGAGGAGTTTGTATCTTTACCAATCCCCAGAGAGAGTTATTACTCGCATTAAAATCTAGTGCATCAGTCGAGGTGAAGAGACCCTCCCTCCTCCAGATGGTTTCATCAGCCGCCCCCATAAGGGCATTGACTTCAGCTTCCATTGGGAAGCTACTCCAGTGGAGGGTGAGTCAGCCACAAGTGTCCAACCACTGCTGAACACCTCCTGGCGAAGTAACAACACCCCTGCCAAGTCTCTTAAAAACCTTTGTTCAAATCGAAACCCGAGAAAGGAAGACCCACACTACCCCCATCAGAAACTTAAATACATGGGCCCACTAAGTAATGGCCATAACTATGCAATCAATAGGCGAGATGACAGATGAAGAAAACTAAAACGCTCTATGAAAACTAGAAGGCAAGAAACCTCCACTGAAATTACTAAGCTCCAACAAAAAGGAGGCCAGGTCCTCCCATGGCTAAAATCGCAGTTCCGACAAAAAACGTGAGAGGAAGGTTAAAAAAATAACACGAAAAAACCGCTAGAAACATAGCCCGAACCCTCCGATGAAATGACTATTCTCCATCATAAAATGACAAGATTCCCCCTGGTTGAGTTGCAGAACCCGCCATTAATGTAGGTCGAAGGTTAAAAAAAACGCTCGTTTTTTTCTTGACGAGCTTCCGACCAGGTTTTCAAACCCACATCAATCCCCACCGCCTTGCATCTACTCGACACTAACATTACCCAAAAAAGCATAACTAATTACAAGTCAACAAAAAACTCATTCCAATAGTTGATGACCTCTAGCAAGACCAATAATAAAGCATTATCTACAAAGAATAGGTGGACTAATTTGAAATTCATAAGGTCACATCAAATATGTTCACATTCCACATTTTCCTAAATCTTTTCATGTCACTACATCACTAGGTCAATATTTTTTTTAGCATATGTAGCTAACACTTATGCACGAAATAACCTTTGCTCGTCACTGGATAATATTCACAATTAAATAATATACATAAATAAAGTTTCACATTAATTAATGAATTTTTTTTTATGACTAAGACGAACAAAGAAAAGAAAGTAGGAGGTCTCACCGATTTCACACATTCAACTTGAAATTGCTTATTTCTTACGTGTCTTCCGCATCTTACGAGTCTCCCCGTCGACCACATATTTTCCATCTCTCCCACCGACAACGCATCGTGCGCATCACATGTAGAGAAGCGTCTTTACTTTTATATATTTTCTTTAAATGTTGGAAAAAAGTTTTACTAGGTAAGTGGTGTTCTTACCATTCCTTTGATTGCGGTACAAGACGTTATGTTATTTTGTGTTGTTCATTTTTTAATCTTCAAGCAAAGATAAGATTCATTATTCATGGTTAAAAATAAATGTTCATGACCATCCTCCTTCCCTATGTATTATTCATGGTTAAAAATAAATGTTCCGAAAACTTTATCTCAATCATCCTCCAATAGTTTCGTTAATTATTAATTTGTGTATTTTATTAGCATTTTGCATGTTTATTTATCAATTTGTCATCTCCTTCAATGTTATTTACACTATGTTATTCTTCTATTAATTTATATGTACTTATTACGATTTAATTTGCATGTTTATTCATCAATTTGTCATCTCCTTCAATGTTATTTACAATATGTTAATCTTCTATTAATTTATATGTACTTATTACGATATAATGATGTATCGATTTTTATTCAAGGCTTTTAACAATAAATTATTTTCTTCTATAATCCTATGATGGCTATTAATTCGTATGTCATTGCTACAAACAAAAAAATCATAAATATTATATCCCCGCTACCATAGTGAAAGCCTCCATTTATTGTAAAGAAACAATAGTGGAATCAAGAAATACAAGCTTAATGTTTCTTTCACGGTCCATTGTAGATATTCATGATTGGGAAGATCACATGACTTTAGGCCACGCTTGACAATGTTTCTTTACCACCGATTCCTTCAGTTGGGACCCAATTCTTTATGCAAAACAACTCACCAATTCATTATGAAAAATCGACACTGATAGAGTGGGAATCGACGTCCATCACTAGCAAGTGGGACGTGTTGTAAATTAAAGCAGCAACAGGTGGGAGTAGACGCCCATGCCTGAAAATTTCTTAGTGTAGCCGTCCAACATCTTACGTTTCTCCCCGTCAACCACATACTCTACGTCTCTTCCACCGACAACACATCATGCACATCACATCTGCTTTTGGTAGTTTGCGTAGGTAAGTGGAAAAAAGTTTGACTAGGTAAGTGGTGTTCTTACCATTCCTTTGATTGCCGTTTGGTTTTGTTGTTCATTATTCATATGCAAGATTCGTTATTCATGGTTAAAAATAACTAGCATATCCTTGAACTGAGGGAAAGGAAACGCCCAAAAGAATGATATAGTTTTTTTTTTTTTTTTTTTTTTAAGTATATTATTTCATGAGTAGCATTGTAATGGTATATTAATCATGAGTAGAAAAGTGATTTGTTGCAAGGTGTTTAGGTCAAAGTATGATTTATAGGTATTTGGTAGTAAATGTTTGAAACTCTTTCATATCATGTATAGAAGTATGAATCAATTCAAATAGTTCATGTATAGAAGTATGATTACAACATAGAAGAATCTAGAAGGTATGCAACAAAGAAGATAAGTGTGGCTCTTCTTGTTTTCGTAGTGAGATATAAGAAACATCCTTCATTTTTTCATAGCGTTTGAAGGAGAAGGTTGGTGCTATTCACATTCCTTCTATATTAGTAGTGCATGACATTGTCATGAAGGTCAAGCCTTGACGTTCAATGTGTCCAATGTCAATGGTAGACCTTGTCAAGGTCATGCCTTGAGATTTATGGATAGTCAATGCCCATGCCATCTTAAGAGGGACTTGTTTCTTGTTATTCCTTTGTATGGGTGGAATT
>SNQJ01S0071746.1:0-38209 GCA_010110895.2 Picea sitchensis | reverse complement strand
GTAATTTTCTGATTCAGGTCTGCCTGAAAACCGATCAATGCAACATAACCGTTCTAGTTAAAAAAAAAAAAAGATGTTGTCGTATATGCCTCTTCATCAATGACTTGAAAGAAGAGGAACTGACAAAAGGTTGAGGATACCTGAAAGGAAGATAACGTTGTATCCGATCATGATGTCAAGGATGTCAATATGTGGAGGATGTAGACCCTATAGTTGTTGTTGAAGATTCTAATGCTGTCAAAAACTTTGATGTTCGTGCTAAAGAGTATGATAATGACAACTCTAATGCTGAAGTTGTTGATTAATTAGGTTGGTTTTCATTGATGTCATCCCTTGAAGCAAGTTCGGTAACAAATTCTGGTAGCCCCAACAATATGATTAAGGGACTTCATTTTGATTGATGTATAATGGTATGAAGTTTAATATATTTGTAGGTAATACTATTCTAGATGGATAGTACATGTCATGCCATTTTCTGTGATATGTGAAATGAAACATAACTCCTCACGGTTAGAGAGTTATGTCCTGGTGAAGTTGGAGAACCCTCATGAGTTATCTAAAAGGTCAAAGAATTCAAATTAATTCTAGAAGCTCCTAGAAGAAGTTGACTAGTCAAGTGGATGAAACTAGGAGTTAGTCATGGGTTAAGTTGTTGCAATAAGAAAATAATTAAAATTAATTTAGTTGCAACTAGAAGTGGAGAATTTACTATTTGTAGTAAAGTGATTTAGAAGTGGACAAGTGGTTAGAAGTGGATTAGCCCTAAAAGAAGGAAAGTGGGTTAAGTTGGTTAGAAGGTAAACCTTAGAGGAAGCTACATGGAAGTATAAATAAGAGAGAGGATCTACCATTAGCACCTATTCAATATCATTTAATATATATTTTGTGAAAGGTTATTTGGGAAGGTATTATTGATAGAAAAAAGTGCGGAAAAAAAACCGCGGCACGAAAATTGCGACAGAAAAATCGTGGCAAGAAAACTGCGATAGAAAAACTACAGCTAGAAAAGTGTGGCAAGAAAAGTGCGGAAGAAAAATCGCAGCAGGAAAAGTGAGGCATAAAAATCATGGTGGAAAAGGTGCTACAGAAAAACGTGGCAGAAAAATCCTGGTAGCATATTCATGGCATCATAATTGTGGCAGCAGAACACTACAAGAAGAAAAATGTATGGTTTTCATATATGTAGTGTTTAATTTATGAATATGGTTGAGGGTTTGCCTTGTAAATCTGTTGGATGTCGTCTTCAAAGTTTAGGGCTTGTTGTAGAGTTGATCTGAGGTAGATCTACTGAAGTTTAGTATTGGTTTATGTTTGAGGTATTTTGGTTGAGGTATGTTGCTGAAGTTATTCGTATAGATAGAGGTTGAATAACAGTGAGGTTCTAGCACATGGTTTGAGGTACAAACTTGTGGTATAGTGTTTGAGGTATTTGTGATCAGATTAGATTGATTGATGAGCATACAGTGACAGGTTTCTTAGTGAAAGATTTGATAGAACAGGTTGTGACAATGACATATTCATTTTCTACATTTTGAACTTATATTTCGGGGTGGTTGGGCAAGGAAAGGATAGGTGGTTGTAGCCACCTTCTGGTTGTAGCTGGAGAACATATAGGATTGTATCCTCCTTATGGTTGTAGCCACATAATTGGGGAGTTGGAGATTCCCTCAGGTTGTAGCCTAAAAATAGGGGGTCGGATCCTCCTTCCAGTTGTAGCTAGAAAACAAAGGAAGTTGGTGCTTCCAATTAATGTAATTCTTAAATACAAATAAGAAAAAACATCGTGTGGTTTTCTCCCGCATTGGGTTTCGACGTAAAAAATATCGGTGCACTATGTATGTGTATGATTGTTCATGTGTTCATGGTTTATTTACTCTGCACTTATTGGATGATAATGTTATATTGATCATAAAGATAAAGAACACTTGCATATTTTGGTTAAATGATTAAAAATCTGTATTACTAATTCACCCCCCTTCTCAGTAATCCAACAACTGGTATTAGAGTAGGTTCCTTCAAAAATCAGTTTAACCACTGAAAGGTAGATCATGGAGAGAAACAATATGTATAAAAATGGAATACCACAATTTGATGGACAAAAGTATGCATTATGGAGTATAAGGATGAAACATATGTACAGGAACATGGATTTGAAGTTTGAAAATCAGTTGTATATGTATACAAAGAACCAACAGTTCCGCCAACAAATGACAATGGAAATAAACTCAGTATAAATAATTCAAAATCCACAAATGCACTTCTTAATGGTCTTTGTGATTAAGTATATACCAAAGTTATACATTGTAGCTCTTCTAACGATATTTGGGGCAAACTTCAAAATATTTATGAAGGACATTCAAGAGTCAAAGAAACAAAGCTTCAAACTTACAGAGGTCAATTCAAATAGCTAAAGATAAAGGAAGATGAGAATATTGTAGCTTACTTCTTATGAGTTGATGAAACAGTGAATGCAATCATAGTATTGGGAGAAGAAATTGAAGAATTTGTAATTGTTCAAAAGGTACTAATATATCTTCCAATGATATTTGATTCTAATATCTCAACAATAGAAAAAAGAGAATATCTAGACTCAACAAGCATGGATGAACTACATGGAATCATCACAGCCTATGAAATGAGAATTGAACAGGAAAATCCAGGTATAAAAGAAGCAGCATTCAAAGCATCCAAAAGGTCAAAGAAAAAGGGAAAGAAAAAAGGAAAAATAATATAGTAGCATAAGTGACATCTCGGAAGACAATGAAGAAGTGGCCAACTTTGTCAAAAGATTAAAAAAGGGAACCGACAGAATATATAAAGGTAATATTTCATTGATTTGTTTTAATTGTGATGGTATTGATCATTTTGCTAACAAATTTCCTCATAATAAAAATAAAATAAATGATGAAGATGATTTAGATAGCTAACAAATATATAAAGGAAAAAGAACCAAAAAGAAAGTCTTCAAGAAAAGTTTCTGCACCAAAGAAGACAACTCTTCATAAGATGAAGATAAAGTCAGTGAAAGTAAGATAGAAAGAGTTCTATTCATGGAAATAGAAGATTCTAATAAACAAGACATTGAAGAAGAATATGAAGAGAAAGAAGTTGACTACCGAGAAGAACCGTTGAGTGATATAGAAGTTATAAAAAGAGAAAAGAATAAACACAAGAAGCTCCAGGAATAACTATACAAGAAGGAAGACACTTGAGAACTAGAGTAGATGATCACGAAATTGAAGGTTCAAATATAAGAAGATAAGAGAATTGAAGAAGAACTCATAGAACAATTAGAAGAAAGAGACAAGATCATTGGAAATTTGGAAGTAGAGATTGTCACATTGAGAAAGGATATTCAAAAGAAAAAAAAATCGAACAACTCAAAAGTGTTGGGTGCCATTATCAATAGTCAAAGGCCTAATCATGAAAAGTCCAGACTTGGATATAATCAGATAGAAAATGGATCAAGCTCCAAAATGACAGATGAAGAAACATATCCAAAACACTATGCAGAAATAGTCAGAGGGGATAGGAAGTTCTACAAGGAAGATCACATGGACACTCCTCCACCGAGAAGATTCAGATTTTATAATCAACGACAGTCAGAAAAAAGGCCTCGGGAAGAAGAAGGATTCAAAAGAGTAACTCCTTTCAGAAGATATTCAACTCCCATGTCTCAAAATATCTTTTTTGGTTTATGTTTGCATACATTAATTTTGGACATAAATCCATACAACATCGAGTGTCTTCACCAAGGTCAATATCTTCGTGTCAACCAATTGTGTCACCTATCCTACGACATGAAGACCTTCAAGGATGAGGTATTGTGTGATGTTTCCCCACTGGAATTATATGATGTTCTATTAGGCTATCCATATATGTGGAGGTGTCATGTTGTTTATGAGTCTCGACTCCATAGCATCATTGTTACTCTGGGGGGTCAACTATACAGGATACCAGAGGTAGTTCTTACTATTGTCCCACCAAAATAGTGCCACAAAGTAATCTCTCATATTGCAAAGTTTATCCTCTTCACAATCCAATCAAAAGGTGTATAGAAGGACATTTAAACCATTGCATCCTCATCCCAAGACCTTTCTATCCAACATAAGTAGATCGACAAGATTGTAGAAGATCCCAAGATGTTCTTTTTGCACCTACGGGGTTTCCTCCACAGTACACTGTCAAGAAAGGTTATAAAATAACCCTTTATACTCTTCATGTTGCATCTTCACTGACAGAGTCCTCCCACACTCAAGTAGATCATGCAGCTAGATTGGTTGAATAGATCCAACCCCTCTAGCAACAGGTTCATGACAGCCTTCAACAAGCTAAGAAGGACCTTCAACAAGCTAAGAAGGACAACTTCTTCAGCAATGCAAGCAATGCATCAAGCTTCATATTTAGAAAAAGTATCCCCATCTCCCATGGGAAATTGACGCAATGGGGACCATTTCTTCCTAAGGAAGGAGGAATGATCCAGATGGATCTCAGTGGCCATCCACCTTTTCCCCTAAATCACCATTTTCAACCTGTGGTTTTGATAAACAATGATATTCACCCTTTTGATGGGGAATGGAATGTATTGTCATCTTCATTTGTTAATTACAAACATCATGTAACGATTTCCTAGTGGTCTTATGTACATGCCTATAGCATAGAGTTAATTCATTGGATCCCATTAGAACTACGTAGTTAAGTGTGCTCATGCTAGAGTAGTACTGGGATGGGTGACCGCCCGGGAAGTCCTGGTGTTTTACATGCCTATGGAATTTTATAAAATTACTCCAATTTATCCCACATGCATCATGGGAATTTTTCTCCTCTCACTCTATCATATATAAAAGGAGGCCCTTTAAGCATGTAGTGGAGTGTGATGTAAATCTTGTTGCGAGTGAAGCATAGCCAACATCTCTTTATTTTCGGTGATAGGTTGCCCCATTCTGCCAATTTGTGTTCTATAGTTTTTTTCTCTCTTGTTCACTAATAGAAGTTGGTTTTCACTATATTTATGGGTTCCCCACATTATCTCTATGTATTTCCTTGTTATATATTGGTTATATTTTTGTCTTCATGTCATTCCCAAAATAATATGGATCATGCACCTTGATTTTTCCATTAGTGTCTTGTTCATCCTTTCTGCAAATCCATTTTGATGAGGTGTATATGGAGCAGTCTTCTACCTTGCTATACTACACTTCTTACATAAATATTCAAATTCATTCTCGTAGAACTCTCCTCCATTATCTCTCCTCGACACCTTAATTCTTTTCTCTAATTGATTCTCAACAAGAGACTTAAACTCTTTAAACTTGTCAAAGACTTAATATTTCTTCCTAAGGAAATATATCCAAGTAATCCTCGAGAATTCATCTATAAATAAGACATAGTACACATATTTTCCCAATGATGGAACCGACACAGGTCCAAGCACATCAATGTTCACTAGTTATAAACTTCCTTCTTCCCTCGTTGCACCAGAGGGGAAGCTTACCCGATTCTTCTTCCCATATACAAAATGTTCACAAAAATCAAAATCCAAAGAAAATTTAGACATACCTTCAACCATACCTTTATTGTGTAGTAGTCAAATACCCTTTTCTCCGATATGTCCCAGTCTTTGATGCCACAACATAACCTTTTCTCCAAAGACTATAGGAGTTTTTCCTTCTTCTGCTACAATATCAAGAACAATGGAACTATTACACCTATCACTAATAGTGCTTCATTGGAGCTTATACAGAGTTCCAATCCAAACTCCCTTCATCAACACCATTGCTCCTCGAACGATCTTGCAGGTTTCTTTTTCAAATCCCATTTTTACCCCCGCATCGTCTGTTAAGCCCTAATATTGGCTCATTACCCCTTAATTGGGACATATTAGATTAGTAATGCTATTTTATTTATGTCGGCTTTAGGACATTAGTTGTAATTTAGATTAGTAATGTTATATTTTAATTATATGTTGGCTTTAGGCCATTATTTAATGATGCCTCCTAGTCTCCTATATATACCAAAGGAGACATTTTCGGTACTGAATCTCATCTTGGACTTGAACATTTAAGTGGGGTAAAGGGAGGTTGCCCTCGAGGCTTATTATCTGAAATTGTCTCTTTTTCAAGGCGTTGAGTACTCACGAGGTTTTCTATGCTATATTGATGTTTAGTTCTTAACATATGGTGTCAAAACTCAATGTCTTGGGGTTTTGCTACTACATCACGAGACATGGAAGTGGGAATTTTTGCTATAACTTTTTCTACAACGTTTCAGAAGGAACGTCTTGGAGAGTATTTAGAAGACGGATCAAGGTGCGTTAGGTTCAAAATTAAGCTCCTGAGGCCTTATAATTTCGGAATCGGCTTGTACAAGATAGGGTTATAAAATCATCTGATGGAGTCATTGAGAATTTTCGCTATAAAAACTTTTACGTAATGTTTCAGACCCTGAAATCCGTATTAAATTTACAGAAATTGGTATTGTATCTATGGTAAAAATATCATCTTTTTGGTCATCATAAATTTGTAGATACACCTTGTGTAAGATAGATTATCTGACTAGTCCTATATTAGCTGAAAAGATCTCAAGAAGGTGTTCTAGGTAAAACAATCATAACTTCTTCACAGTATCCAAATTGGGTGGGAATAGTTTCATTGGATCATGAATGTATTATTTCTGGTACAAGTTTCAGATTTTATATCAATTATTTTGTCTGGGGCACACTATGCAAGTGAGATCTCATGGAAAGTACAAAAATCAATAGGTTATTGGGAAGAAGTTGTCCGTAAATTCCACTTGGCACATCAGTTTTGATCAGACCTGTGGCATTGCAGAGGAAAAATATCGAGAGAACTACCTAAAGGAAATTTTCATACCCGGAAGGGGCGAAACTTGGGAGAATCATAGCAGGAATAGATATTGTCCTATGGAACCACCTCAAAAGTAAGACTCAAAAGTGATATTTGGCCAACATGCCACCCAAAAGGGACCTCCTACACAAAATAAGCCTTTAAATCTAGTGGACTCTTGATGAAGGTGAAGAAATGTGATAGGGACATAAATGATTTACAAAGAGCCGGTAACCAAGAGATGAACTTCTGAGAGATGAGGGATTCAATGGAAGTAAGTTGGATACTAAGATGGATTCAATGGATACTAAGATGGATTCAATGAAATCTCGGTTGGATACTAAGATGGATTCAATGGAATCTAAGATGGATGGATTAAAGGGATATCATGAGTATTGAGAAATTTCGTAATAGAAGACACCAAAAGTGAAAATGCATCCCATGAAATTCATGATGAAGACATACCAAGGAAGGTAGATCAAGAATGGAGAAACTCCAACTTTGGTTTTGAAGACCAACCACGTTCCTAAGATTGATATGAGGAAGTTTGATGGCAAGGACCCAATCCACTGGATACTTGGATGGAACAATTCTTTGATCTCCATAATGTACCACAAACACAAAAGGTATGAATTGCTTCTTTATATTTAGAACTTCAATCAATTGTTTAGTGCTCGATGGCTGTTCTATAAAATCCTCGTCATATGGACAATTTTCATGGAAGAAATGATAGCACTATGAGGATACAAGGAGCAATACCTTCTTTAATGAATTGATAAAATCTCAAGCAAAAGGGTTACATTACGAGGCACATTGAGAACTTCCAAGATTGGATATAAAGGTAACCCATATTCTAGATGAGCATGATTGATGTATTCATAGGAACTTTAAAGGATAACATTCAACATGAGGGTTCGTCTTTGGGAACCCAAATCATTGGAGAATGCATTTAAGGTGGCAAGAAATGTTGAAATGAAATGGCTGCCAAAACACTAGAGGACCTATCTTAACATCTATAGAGAACAATGCTCCTTCTCCTAAAACACCTCAACCCACCAAGGTTGACACACCTCAACAATGAGAGGAAAAGAAAAGCAAAAGGTTTATGCTTTGAGTGTAGCTGACAAGTATAGTAAGGGACATAAGTGTGAGTTGAGAAGAAATTATTCTACATAGATTGTGAAGGAAGAAGAAGAAGCGAGAACCATCTCAAGATGAAAGCGTAGAAGCAATTTTGTCTAAAAAGTTACTCCCACGATATGGAGTGTATTGTATTGGCTACAAATTATCCTCCTCAAACCCTCAAGATGAAGGATACATCAAAAGAAAAAGGTAATAGTCCTAATTGATTAAGGTACTCATAATTTCATTCAATGTAAATTAGCCAGAGATCTCAGTTGCTTTGTATATCCAGTTTCAGAGTTTCAAGTAATGATTAGGATGGAGGAACTAGCATCAATTGCTGAGGGAAAATGCAATAAGATCAATCTTACTATGGGGGAATATGTAATGAATAGTCCAATGATTTCTATACCCCATAGGTGCCTGGATGTGGTACTAGGAATGCAATGGTTATAATCATTAGGAGCAGTGGCTTTAATTTTCAAGAACTTTCATGAAATTCTCATTGGAAGGAAAAGGAATTGAGTTAAGAGGTATGAGAGGGAGGCCCATTAGGATGATAAGCTCTATGACATGACAAAATTATTGAAAAAGGGGCATCAAGGCATTATTGCACAGCTATGCTCACTAGATGTTCAAACATCTAAGCCATCTATTCCTCAAGATCTCAAAAGGATCATTGATAAGCATTCCCAAAGTATTTGAAGATATTTCCCAAGGTCTCCCACCCACTTTCGAAATCATGATCATGGAATTCACCTAATTCACAGGAGTGTTCCTCTAACATCAGGCCATATAGATACCCTTATGCTCGAGGAAAGAGTGGAAATTAGTATGGTTGGAAAAGTGTTAGATTTTGGCATTATTAGACCTAGCCAAAGTTCTTACTCTACACCCGGTGGTAATGGTATTCAGAAAAGATAGCTCATGGCATTATGTGTCGGATTATAGAGAGCTCAACAAGATCACTATTAAAGATAAGTTCCCATTCCCATGATTGATGAATTGTTAGATGAACTACATGAACAATCTATTTCCACAAAATTGGATCTTAGATTCGAGGTATCATCAGTTGAGAATGAAGGAAGAAGATATCTAAAAGCTTGACATTCAGAACTCATGAAGGCCATTATGGTGCAGTCATGCCTTTTTAGCCTTACAAATGCACCTTCCATTCCAAGGGTTGATGAATTCCTTTTCAAGCTCTTCCTTGAAAATTTGTGTTAGTGTTTTTGATGATATACTAATCTATAGCAAATCTTGGGAGGATCATGTGCAACAATGTTGACAGGTGCTACAACTGCAAAGGAGCAACAACTATATACCAAACCATCAAATGTTTCTTTGGAGTAAAGGGGTAAAATTATTTGGGTCATATTGTATCTCATGTAGAGGTGTCCAAGGTGACCCTAACAAGATTAAGGCCATGATGGTACGGGCCGATTCCCAAACATTAAAAATCTAAGAGGATTTTTGGGTTTTACAGATTACTACCGTTTGTTCGAGGAACTATGGAAGAATAGCAGCACCGTTAGCGGCGCTAACTAAGAAGGATGCATTTTCATGGACTCGAGGCAACTAAAAGCTGAACAACAAAGGGTGATGTGTCTGACTCTGTCTTGACCACTCGGACTTCACAAAAACCTTTATTGTGGAATGTGATGCCTCGGGAAATGGAATTGGTGTTGTCCTAATGCAGAAGGAAGGCTAGCTTTTGAAAGTCGACCACTCAAAGGGAAGAGAGACTTACATAAACCCATTTATGAGAGAGAAGGAAATGATGGCAATACTACATGCATTGAAAAATGCGTCCTTACCTAATAATTTAGGCACTTCAAGGATCAAAGCAGGATCCTTGATAGTCTTAAATACTTCTTGGAATAAGACTATCTTGAACAACAAAAATGGGTAGTAACCAAGATATTGGGCTATGATTTTGAAATGGAGTCTATAAAGGGAAGCAAAATGTTGTGGGATGCTCTCAAGAAAGGATAGAGATGTTAGGGGCCTTTCTTTGTGCTATCTCGATCATCCAACTGATTGGATATTAATAGAAGCAAGGATGAATGGAAAAATGGCGAAAAGTGTGGACTCTCATTCAAAGGTTGCCTTGAGGATTCGATTAACATCGAGATACATTTACATGGAAAAATGATTCACTATGGTACAAAGATCACTTATATTTATGTAAGAACTCCCAACTCAAACAAAAGTGCTATTGGAACTGCACAACTCTCCAATAGGAGGGCAGTCTGGATTTTTGAAAACCTACCACCGAGTCAAGAAGGATTTTTGGGATGGCCTTAAGCCCGATGTTCAAAGGTTTGTGGCGAGAATGTGGTTTGCCAACAAAATAAGGTGGAAACAATTAGACCCAAGGTCTTTTTGTCATTATCCATTCCAGAGTATTTGGGAGGAAGTTCCATGGATTTAATCATTGGGTTACCCAAGTCTGAAGGAAGAGTGTCATCATAGTGATTGTTGATAGACCAACCAAGTATGCACACTTTTGTGCACTCTCTCTCATCCCTTCAAAGCTAGTCAGTTTCCACAGCATTCATGGAGCAGTTCAAAAGCTACATGGCATTAAAGATTATTGTAGTGTAGTCCCATATTCAGTGGACATTTTTGAATGAGAATTATTTTCTTGTTTGGGTACTCAATTGGCTCATAGCTCATACTATCATCCTCAATCGATGGACAAGCTGAGATAGTGAAAAAATTTGTGGAAGGCTACCTTCATTGTTTGTCTCTAATAAACAAACCTGATAGTTCAAATGGATTACCCTTGGAAGAATGGGTGGAATAACACTTCCTTTCTGCGCAACAAAAATGACACCATTTATGGCACTTTATGGATACCACCCTCCTTCCATCCTTCTTCTCTAAAATAAAAATATAAGGTTCCCTTCAGAAGCGGTGGAAGATCACATGAGAATCAACAACAAATTCTCCAAATCTTAAAGGACAAGCGGACCATGGCACAAATCGCATGAAACAACCATGAGATCAACATCGTAGTGAAAGAAGTTTTGAAGTAAGGGGATTGGAATTATTTTAGTTACAACCATACAAGCGGATGTCCCTCAAGCAAATGAAGGATAATAAATCATCACCAAAGTACTATATGGCCCTTATAAGGTGTTGCAAAAGATTGGTACTATGGCATACAAATTGGGCTACCTGCATCTTCAGTACCACATTTTCCATGTTTCATGCTTAAAGAAGGTTATAGGTGACAAGATCGAGTTCAAACTATATTGCGAGAACTTGGCGAGGAAGGAAAAAATCATGTTGGATACTGAATCCATCAACGACACAAGAGTGCATGGCCGGGGAATAGATCCATTTGAGTATCTCATTAAATGGAGAAACTACGGTGAAGATTCCACTTGGGAAGATGAGTCTTTTATCTGAGAAGCATCAGGAGTTACTCAAGCGTTGTAGGACCGCTTACTTGTCTTAAGGGGAGGGCATGTCAAACCCTAATATTGGCTCATTACCCATGAATTACAGGACATATTAGATTAGTAATGCTATTTTATTTATATTGACTTTAGGCCATTAGTTGTAATTTAAGATTAGTAATGTTATTTTAAATTATAGCCGGCTTTAGGCCATTATTTGTAATTATACCTCCTAGTCTCCCTATATATACCAAGGGAGACATTTTCATTTTAGATCATCTTGGACTTGAACATTTAAAGTGGGGTAAAGGAGGTTGCCCCTCGAGTCTTGGACTTGAACATTTAAGTGGGGTAAAAGGAGGTTGCCCCCTCGAAGAGGCTTATTATCTGAAATTATCTCTTTTTCAAGGCGTTGAGTACTTTTCCTGAGGTTTTTCTATGCTATATTGATGTTTGGTTCTTAACATCGTCCAATTTGCTTACAAAAATAAAATTTATGGCCAATCCTGGGATGTGTAGAACACCAGGAAGTGTTCTAATCCTTCCATCTATGAGCCTCAACTTGACATTTCCTCGTCCTGTGATTCTGGTTATCGAGTCATCACCTAGGAAAGCATTACCTCCATCATACCTTTCATATTCACATAACCACTCCCTATGGGGATTCATATGAAAGGATGCACTCGAGTCAACCAGCCATGCCTCATGATTTGCATGTGTGCTTGAAGAAGCCAAGTACACATCCCCCCCTTTTTCCTTGGAGGTATTTTCTTCTGTAGAGGGAGAACCTTCTAATCCCTTCACTATCTCAATACTTTTGGATCTACATTACTTCTTGAAGTGCCCTTGTATTCCACATCTCCAACATACCTTTACAACATTTTCGGGAGATTTATATCTACCCTTAGACTTAGATCTCCCACTTGAGGACTTAGATCTATTTCTATCCTAAGAACGTTCTCTTGTAAATAATTAATATGTGTTATGTCCTTTTATGTTATTCTATCTGATCTCCTCCGAAAACAAGGATGATACCACATCATCAAAACCCAAGGTAGTTTTATTACTACCCATGGCCACAACCAGACTATCTCAGGAGTTTGGTAAAGAGAACAATAAACTAATACGCTTGTCTTCATCTTAAACTTTAATCTCAATAGATAATAATTGACTTACCACAATATTGAATGTGTTCAGATTCTCTATCACCAAGTCTCCATCTCTTATCCTTGGGTTATACTACTTCTTCCGTTGGAATAGTTTATTTACCACAGACTTAGACTGATATAATTTCCATAACTCCTTGGTTGTAGCTTCCCCTGACACATTAAATAATACTGAATCTGAGAGACACAATTGGATTTTTCTCTTCACCTTATGATCTAACATTTTCCATTCATATGTTGATGTTCCTACAGGTGCAGTACTTGGATCCACCATGATCCATTGATATTTGTCTACCAACATATCTTCCATCTTGAGCTTCCATAGCTCAAAACTTTTCCCATTAAATTTCTTGATCTCTATTTTCGAATTGTTTCTCAATTTATTTTCACTTGAACAATCAATACCGCAGATCTCCACTGTAGCAAGGCTTGTCATAGTCTTGATCCAAACCCTTAACTACAAAGGTGTCACCCTGGAGCCAATAACTGCTCTGATACCAAATGTATATTTTAAACTTGTACAATAATTTACTGCAAATAGATTTTCAATAAAAGAACAAAAAAGATGAAATGGAAAATACACACATTACACATAAAAATTTCCCCTGGAAACCGGGAAAACCATCATATTCTATATTCATTCACATCATACATTTTTTACAATAAAATATACATATAGGATCCAATGACATCCAAAACCCTAATCCAATGACCTGTATTAGTCAACAACCCTAATTCCTTAACTAGAAATAGAAAACCATTGGCGAAAAACCATGTGCCAAAAAACGCCCATAAATGGACACAAAAATCGAGGACTACCCAAAAATGGACACAAAAGACTGAGGAAAAAAAATTCAGGGGCGCTTCCCCCAAACCCCTCCAACCCCCCTCTTAACCCCTATGTGCTCGACGCAATGTAGACACTATTTATAGTCGTGCAAAGAATATAAGGCATCTCCAACACCATAATGAACATTAGCCAATCAAAGTAATCTAACATTACGGTGACATAGCCCTAATGACTATTGCAATGCAATATAACCATTTGGGATTGGGAAATTCAATAAATATGAATGTTGCAATTTAACACAACTATTCAGGAATGTGAATTATGTCCAACAAAAGTCAACAAAATTCAACAAAACTCAATGCAACATTACCCTTGGTAAACATTGCAATGCAACACAAATATTAAAGAACGTAGCAATTTAACAAAAGTAAGCTAAAATGAATGTCTCAATTTGACATAACCATTGAAGGATGTCACAGCCTATCATAACCCTTGATGAACATTCATTGGGATAACTCTACTTTTGCATGGCTTTCCTTCATAGGCATCTTTATATGGGAGAATTACTTCATGTTTCTTCTGATGCCAGAAAGCAGTTGGATTTTCTGAACATATTTGTTCTTCCAATTCCTTCCTCAACTTTAGAATTTTCTATTGTATTTGACTTTGGTTGAGTTGTTCATTTATCCTTAATTCAAACCTTTTGTTTTTCAATTCTTCTATCTTGAGTATCTTTCTTTGGACTGTATAGACAAGATAAGAAGTCCTGGGAGAAGACACAAAAGGAATTTGAATAGAGATTTTTGATTCCTTAGTTGATGAAGGAATGCTAACGAAATATCTAGAGGCTCCATTGGGAAGTCTAGTAGAAACATGAGGTTCAACAACAGCAAACCACGTTTTCAACCTGGGTATGATAACAAACTTCTCTCTCTGTTATATGTTTTATTGGTATAAGAATTAATCTTGAAAGCCGTATCAAGAGTCTCGTGTATGATAACACAACACACGCGCATCGAAGAAAGCATGCACAAGGAAAGCAACAACTGGAAGGAAGAACAACACACACACATGGGAGGAAGACCTAATGTCAGTAGGGTTAGGGTTTTTGTAATACATTGTGAACGACTGAAGAGCCCGATAGATATAAATATAGATAAGTAGGTATAATAGTGAGTCCCCATTTTTGTTGTGTAAGGTTGTTGGTTCATGATTAGTTCTTTTTTTTATTACTCATACTGGATATGAACGAGTTGATGCGATATGTAATATTGTTATGAACTATTTTTTAAGATGTTGAGATAGAACAGAGGAGAGAGGGAAGATCTGAGGATTAGATCGCAGGCTGTGGAGCCTGGTGCAATCTAGTTTGCCTCATATAGATCTTACCCATTTGAAGGAAATTGTAAGCGCGTGGTGCTAGAGATGCAGAACTACCATAATATAAGAGCCAAGAGACAAATCTTTGTGGACGTAGCCCGGGAGGGGGTGAACCACAGTAATACCTATGTAATATGATGAATGCATGTATGTCTTTAATTTCCTTCAGCAGTTAATTTTTATGCTTAATGAATGAGTTAATATAGGACTATGAACCATGATTATGTTGTTAAGGGAATACACTATGAAATATAGATGCATAACTGTGAATAATAGTAAATTGCAATCACATTTATAAAAGTTGGACCTGAATAACGAACCCCTATCTCATACTCAATCCTAGGCTGTAAACACCTGAGTCTTACAACCACCCATTTAAATATATCTCAGGTGAGACTGTGCAATTCATTCTATGTGTTGTGTTTCCTTCTGGTTCACCAGGAGGGCTGATAGTTTTTGTGGCTTTGGAGGAAACCTGAAAAGAAATGAACCCTGGGTCAATAACTGAGAAGGTAGAAAAGTAAGAAGAAATAACCAACAAAGGGCGACCACAAATATTGCATATTCCTATATGGCCCTTTGCTCATATTAAGTATCCCACCAGTCCTTAACATGGGGGGACGACCTTGAGGAGTGAAAAAGTAATTTTTTCCCTATCGAAAAAATTTTGGACCGAAAAATACCCTTCGAGCAGATTCAACCATTTATCTACAGTATCCACATCTATTAGTCCTTCAAATAATGGAATATCAAAATTTTCATGTACCTTGAAGGGGGTTGCATGGTCGCTTGATGAAGATGCTTTCCCAGTGGGCAACTGCCGAAGGATCTGTGAAAATTTCTCCATCATTTCATTCATTTTTCACGCAAGGGATTCCTCGAGAAACATTTTAAAAGGATATCCTACTCCATCATATTTATTTTCATCTCCCATGGGATTTTTTCATGCTTGGTGTGGCCTATATTGCAAAGGATCGATTGGTTTGAGTCCCAACTTCTTGTACTTAGATCTTGTTGGGGACATGCATGAAGAAAAATAAATGAAGACTAGACAACTCTGATACCATTGATCCGGATTTAGGATCAAAACAAAATGATTAACAAACATAATATAATAACCACAGGGATATGGATAACAACACAGATATCCAGTGAACACTATATTCTATTGAATAAATGAAATAGGATGGAACTGTAAAACTGAAGAACTAAAACAATTTGCTCGAATGGTGGTAGATATCTCTAAGAAGAGATGTGTTTGTTATGTGCATCTGTATGATCAGAATGATTACAATGAGGCTTTAGATGCATTTTTAATATTAATCATGAATTCCAAAACCCTAGACATATAAAAACCTAACCCTAGGAGGTGAAACACAAAAATTCATGTGGGCCCCGATGGGTAAGTTGGTACCTCAACTTCATGGGGTCGTCACTTTTGCATATGACCTCCATTTTAGGCACCCGATAGCCCATTAGAAAGGTATTTTCAAGAACTACACATCACGCCATCAAACTATAACTCTATCTACAGTTTGAATGTGGAAATCCAAAAAAAAAAATGTTTAGGGCCCCAAAACGATCCTGAAAGTACATAAAGATATGCTGACATGAAAACATTCAAAATGAACCAGTTGGATTAGGTGGCAGGCCACCAATATCCTCCTGAAATATGTGTATGGATTTATATAGCCCTGAAAGTGTATAACCCACAATTACAAAGAAATACAAAAGAACATGTTGAACCAAAAATTGTCAAGAGGAGCCAGTTGGAATAGGTGGGTGGCCACCAATATCCACCTGGATCAAAGTACTTAGATCAAGAAAACCACTCCTATTATCAGAGTGCATAGTGGAACAAAGGTATAAGTGAAAGGAAATCAAGGGGTGAAATAATGAAGGTACAATCACTTTTGAGTTCCAATGGAGAAATACAATATTCCATCTGAAGTAGTTTGGTACTGAGTGGATAGAACATGACTTCACAAGGAATTATTAAATGAAGTGAAGATTAAGAAAATTCAATGGATAGCTAGAGGTAATGGAAATGGATTCCATTATGATACTGGTCAATATGATTCAAGGATACTACAGTACCAAGCTAATGGAATCAAAGGAACTACCTCATTCCAAGGTGTCGAAAGGTTCTAGCAAGTTATAAATTGGGGTTGATTTCCTATGTGGAAGCAGTGACCAATAGGGAATATTGGTTGGAATTGCAAGATGGCCAAGGGGGTATTGTATAAAAAATGTTTACAAGAAGGAACAATAGTGAACATATGAGCATAATGATAGTGCACACACATGTAAGGATCTAGAGGGAATAATATATATAAAAAAAATTGAATTAGGTTATTTACAAACTAATTATTTGTAAATTTGTTGTATGTTTATGGTGAAA
The DNA here is from genome assembly GCA_010110895.2 of Picea sitchensis. Lineage (NCBI taxonomy): Eukaryota > Viridiplantae > Streptophyta > Pinopsida > Pinales > Pinaceae > Picea > Picea sitchensis. Next base: position 21,098 of record SNQJ01S0071746.1, on the reverse strand, counting down.
ATACTTATAATTAAATATCGATCCTTTAATTATTTTAATAAAATAAAAATAAATAATTGAATTAACTATTTACAAAATAAATATTTGTGAATTTGTGCGATTTTAAATTCTATTTATACATGTTAATGTTAAAAAGAAGGTCATAGTTGTAGTGTTCCCCACTATTAAACCCATAAAATTTTAAAAATTTATGAAACCATTAAGATTAATGCATCTAAAATCATTTCCAAAACAAGAATGAAGATAATTGTACTCATATACAACATCGTACAATTTTTTCAAAACACAGAGTACTACACAACAAAATAAACCATAGTAAAAGTAAGACACAAAGATACATTACTTATATTTTAATAAAAAATGTGCAACCAGTTGTAGAAGATGGATGTTCCACCCAACCATAGACTTGATTCTCCAAATATCAATAGAAATTCACCCCCGAGTTGGGGCTAAGACTCCACAAGATAGGGTGTCCCTCCACTCTCCACACATATCCCAAATACTTCCAGAACCAATTGATTTTTCCTACAACTATCAAAATCCTCTAGATATCTTCCTATAAACCTGAAAAACCCAAAGAATGGGATTCACCTTCATTACACATAGTCCTTAAGGCCTTCCCACTTCTCTCTGGGGATCCAACATAGGTTGTCCAGGAATCTCTCTTACTGGTGACTCCAAGGATGTCACCTGCAAGGAAAAATTCATAGCAACAAGCTCTTTGTTGGTAGGGTAATTTATCTCACATAGTATCACCCTACAAGAATAATAACATTATTTTTCATGCATTCTATAGCTCCAAAAAAACCACCAAACATTACCACTATGGATTCCTTCAATCTTCCATGCTCTCCTCTCCTTTCCTGTCCAAAACATTCTTGTAAAAAATCTTCTCTCTTTCCATACAAATTTTCCTTTTTCCCCTAAGGAAGTTGACTCTCACTCTCCAATGTTGAATGTACTTTATCCCCATGTTCTCAATAAATAAGGGATGTGACTTCTCACACCAACCTTCTTACATGCATTCAATGATTGGGATCTCATACACCCAAGGGAAAAATTAGAAGGTTCACTCAAAACAATAATTTTAAGAATGGTTTTGGTTTTAAGAAACATGAATAAAACCCCCTTAGAACCCTCCTCTCTTGTGTAAAACTCATCCCCCGTGAATCTGTCCTTTTCCATCTGTAGCCAACATCACATGATTTTATTTATTAATTTTGATATACAATGTTTAAATATTACATCGCTCGGCATACAACCATATATCATATCTACAATATACATCATTAAATTGGGGTTTAAAAATAGGGATTTTAAATTTGTCTCCCCCTATATTTTTTCACCATACTTAGTGCACAAACCATACTGGTATACATGTACAACAAAATTACAAAAATTCTTAGTATTTTTGCAAGTTCACAAATCTCTTCGCAGTTACAACCATAAATCTTGTGTTCCCGTCAACATACACAACCCAAGGAATTTGTACCCCCTTATCTACACTGTATTCCCTCGGGTTGTACAATTCCCCTTCCAAAGATATAGCATAGGTTGGTCAGGAATCCTCGATATACCATTCCAGGAACTCCAGTTGCCAAAACAAATCTTTTCACATTTATATACAATGCACATTAAGTTTTATTCAAAATTTTAAAAAATGTGTAGGTACTCCTCCCACATGGTCATCTTGTGCTCCAATGCAACGTATTTAGGTTCATTGAACCTTTACCATGCCAATATATTTGTTCATGAGCACTTTGACTCTCTAGTCTAGGAGGTGCACTAGTTCCACCTGAAATTCTCCTTCATGTTTCACCTAGATCACAGTCCAATCAATTACATGGTTAATATTAGACACACATTTCTTCAATAAAGACACATGAAAGACATTATGAATTCTCATAGTTGCATGTAATGCAAGCATGGATGCAACTAGGCCTATCTTTTCCAAGACTTCAAATGGACCACAATATCTCGCTACTAACTTTGGGAAACATCCCAATCTTAGAGAGCTCCTTTTTTCTTTTACTTTTAAAATTTTCAATTACCTATATGTTTTGTTTTTATATGCATGTCTCTTTCTCCTCTCATGTACAACCTTTAAATTATTCTTGATCTTTACCATATACTATTCCATTTCCCTTAGCAATTCTATCCCAATAACTACTTTGTCTATTGGGTTATCCCAGCTCACTAGCATGTTTCATTTTCTACCATACAAGGATTCAAATGGGCTGATATTTAATGATTCCTAATACCCCTTATTGTAAGAAAATTCAAATAGATGGACTAGGCAATCTTCCCACTTGGAAGGATGGTCCATTACATACATTCTTATCATATCTTCAATTATCATGTTATCCCTCTCTATTTGTCCATATGAATTTAGGTGATATGTTGTACCACATATAATTTGTTTTCATTTTCATTTTTTTTTATCTAATTTTATTTAATTTTATAAAAAAATCACTGCATAATATTTTCAGGTGACATTATGATTTAGTGAAATGAAAAATCCATATCTCTAAAAATACACAGTGGAAAATTATGGAATATTTATATTAAAAATTCTTAAATTGCTCTCTTCAAAAGGGTACTTTTATATTTTAATTTTAAGTAAAAATTAAGATAGATACATGGTGTGGGAAGACATGTGTTTAAAATATGCAACTTTTTCATATTGGTCAACTTCCAAAAATTCTAGAAATTATAATATTCAAGCGTTAGATTCAAAACTATAGTCATCATAAAATAGAGTCTCTGTAGATTGTTGCAGTATATTTGATTTGTAAAAAAAAAAAGGTTTAATAATGGATACATTGTGGGGGGGAAACATAACTCTTTTACCTTTCCCTTCATTTTTAAGGAACATTTCAAACAATTGTCAACTTGACATATCAAATATCAATAAAAAAAAATTAAGAGTCAGTACAAAGATAACAAAATTATTCACAAGTTTTGTTTTTGCTGTAAATTGAAATTCTACATAAAAAATACCTTTGTTTACTGGAATTTGAAGAACCTGTAAAAATGTATTTTTTTTTCATAAAACAAGCAAATGTCTTACCCATATTCATGATTTTACCCTTCAAATAGCCAGGAGAGCTAAGAGAAGGATTAGTGAGTTGGTTAAGGATTGTATAATGGACATGAATGGACTCGACACAAAGCTATATTTGAACATCATATATTTGGGTTCATATGACTATTTGATTGTTATGGATTGGTTGGAAAATAATCATGATATCATACACTACTAAAACAAGGAATTCACCTATCTTGGTAATCAAGGGAAGCCAAGAAAAGTTAAAGGGATTCCAAGGCATGTATCTATTAGAGAAATTTCTTCCATGTAGTTGAAGAAGAGTTTCACGAAAGGATGCAAAATTTATGCAACTCATACGGAAGAGGGAACCAAAGATAAAATTCCAAGTGTTGAAGACCATATAGTATTGAAATATTTTTAGAATGTATTTGGGGAGATACCAAGGTTTCCACGAAATAGAGACATTGATCTCTACATTGATATGGTGTCAGGAGTTTCCCCAGTGTCCAAGAATCCTTATAGGATGGGCACATCAGAGTTCAAGGTATTACAAATGCATCTTGAATAAATTTTGAAGAAGTGGTATGTAAACCCAAGTGTATCACCATAGGGTGCCTCAGTTCTCTTTGCGGATAGTAAGGATGGAACCTTAAGGTCATGCATTGGTTTCATACATCTGAATAAGGTTACCATAAAGAAAAAATACCTCTTTCCAAGGATTGATGATCCATTTGATCAGCTGAAAAGTGAAAGAATAGTTTCCAATATTTAATTGAAGTCATACGATCGTCAAGTGAGAATAAAAGAAGAATATATCAACAAGACAACATTTAGGACAAGATATGGTCATTATGAGTTTGTGGTTGTGCTATTTGGGCTATCAAATGCACCAATTGTCTTCATGTGCCTGATGAATGGAGGGTTCAGGGAATATTTGGACAAGTTTGTAATAGATTTTTTGGATGATATAATCATATACTCAAGAACATAGGAGTAACATGAGAAACATTTAAGGTTGGTGCTACGAGTATTGAGAGAGCATCAATTGTATGCCAAGTTAAGTAAGTGCATATTCTATCTAATGAAGATTCATTACTTGGGTTGTATTATTTCATATGAGGGGATAACAATTGATCCTGAGAAGATAAAGGTAATTAGAGGAAGGAAAACACCAAAGAATGTTACAGAGGTCATATAATTCATTGGACTTGTAGGTTATTATATAAGATTCATTAAAGGGTTTTCAAAGATTGCAAAGCCAATTACTTGTTTGCAAAAGAAGGGTGTAAAACTTGAATAGACCTTTGAATGCAAAGAAAACTTTCAACAATTCAAGCATACTTTGACAAGTGCACCAATGTTGAAGATTGCAGGTGAAGATGAATATTTTTTAGTATGCACTCATGCATGCAAGTGAAGGCTTGGTGGAGTCCTCATGCAAAATGGGCATGTGGTATGTTATGAGTCAAGAAAATTGAAAGACCGTGAGAGGAACTATGCCACACATGATTTATAATTGGAATATATAATTCATGCATTTAAAATGTGGAGACATTATCTCATGGGAATAAAATTTGACCTAAGGATAGACCATAGTGGTCTAAAACATTGGTTTGGACAAACAACACTAAATCCCAGGAAAACTTGATGGCTAGAACTGCTCAATGAATATGAATTTGATATAAAATAATATCAAAGGAAAGGAGAACCAAGTGGATGATGCACTTAGTAGGAGAGTGCATGATATGCATGCTACAACCATTAGCATGTACAAGTCTAATTTAAAAGACAAAATTTTAGAGATTGCAAATTCAAATCAACAATATTTGCAAATAAAAGAAGCATTACAACAATGCAATTTTTAGTAGGAAATTAAATGTTATGAGTTGAAACAGGATCGAGTACTCATGTACAAGGGAAAGGTGTATGTACCAAACTACAAAGAGATGAAAAATATAGTGTTGAGGGAAATTCACAATGCGCCTTATGTCGGGCACCTAGCAAAAATCAACTGAAGCTATAAGGAGCCAATACTTTTGGCCATGAAAGAAGAAAGTGGTGGTTGATTACATATCCAAATTCATAGAATGTCAAAAGGTAAAGGATGAGCATACACATCCAGCTATACTTCTATAGCCATTGCCCATTCCCGAGTAGAAATGGGAAGTTTTTACAATTGAATTTATTACTAAGCTTCCCAAAACAATGAGGCAACATCATTCCATCATGGTAGTGGTGGCTAAATTAACTAAGGCTTCACATTTTCTTCCAGTGAAGACAAATCACAAGGAAACCATGAACCAACCAATATTTCTCATGTTTGCTTCTTTTTAAATGAAATATTTCAACAATAATAGGATTTGTTAAGCCCTAATATTTGCTCATTACCCCTTAATTGGGGCATATTATATTAGTAATGTTATTTTATTTATGTCGGCTTTAGGCCATTTTGCTCATTACCCCTTAATTGGGGCATAATATATTAGTAATGCTATTTTATTTATGCTCTACTTTTAGGCCATTAGTTTTAATTATAGACTTTAGTCTCTATATATACCAAGGAGACATTTCATTTTGAATCATCTTGTACTAGAACATTTAAGTGGCATAAAAGGAGTTTGCCCCATTGAAGAGGGCTGCTTTCTATTATCTAAAAATTATCTCTTCTTCAAGGCATTGAGTACTTTTTTCTAAGGTTTTTCTATGCTATATTGATATTTGGTTCTAACATATGGCACGTAACTCAAGGTCTTGGGTTTCACTCACATCTAATACACCTTGAATTTTCTATAACTTTTTTCTACAAGGTTTCAGAAGGAACGCCTAGGAGGATATTTATTAGATAGATCAAGGTAATGCTAGTTCAAATTTAAGCCCGAGGGCCTTATAGCAGAATGCTGGATATTTGTTTTTATCTTATTTACAAACTAATTATTTGTAAATTTGTTGTATGTTTATGGTGAAAATACTTATAATTAAATATCAAGCATTTAATTATTTTAATAAGATAAAATAAATAATTGAATTAATTATTTACAAAAAAAATATTTGTGAATTTGTGTGGATTTTTTAAATTTCTATTTATACCATGCTAATGTTAAAAACAAGGTCATAGTTGTAGTGTTCCCACCATTAAAACCCATAAAATTTAAAAATTATGATACCATTAAGATTAATGCATCTAAAATCATTTTCAAAACAAGAATGAATATAATTGTAGTCATATACAACATCGTAGAATTTGCTCAAAACACAGAGTACTACACAACAAAATAAACCATAGTAAAAGTAAGACACAAAGATACATTACTATATTTTAATAAAAAATGTGCAACTAGCCAGTAGAGGATGGATGTTCCACCCACCATAGACTTGATTCTCCAAATATCAACAGTAAATTCACCCCAAAGTTGGGGCTAAGAATCCACAAGATAGGGTGTCTCTCCACTCTCCACACATATCCCAAATACTTCCAGAACCAAGTGATTTTTCCTACAACTGTCACAATCCTCTAGATATCTTCCTATAAACCTGAAAAACCCAAAGAATGATTCACCACACATAGTCCTAAGGCCTTCCCACTTCTCTCTGGGGCTCCAACATAGGTTTTCCAGGAATCTCTCTTACTGGTGACTCCAAGGATGTCACCTGTAAGGAAAAATTCATTACAACAAGCTCTTTGTTGGTATGGTAATTTATCTCACATAGTATCACCCTACAAGAATAATAACATTCTTTTTCATGCATTCTATAGCTCCATAAAAACCACCAAACATTACCACTATTGATTCCTTCAATCTTCCATGCTCTCCTCTCCTTTGTTGTCCAAAAGATTCTTGTAAAAACTCTTCTTTCCATACAAATTTTCCCTTTTTCCCTAAGGAAGTTGGACTCTCACTCTCTCCAACAAGTTGAATGTACTTATCCCCATGTTCAATAAATAAGGATGACTTCTCACACCCACCTTCTTACATGCACATTCAATGATTGGGCTCTCATACACCCAAGGGAAAATTCAAGGTTCACTCAAACAATAATTTTAAGAATGGTTTTGGTTTTAAGAAACATGAATAAAACCCCCTTAGAACACTCCTCTCTTGTGTAAAACTCATCCCCATGACTCTGTCCTTTTCCATCTGCAGAGCTAACATCACATGATTTTTATTTATTATTTTGATATACAATGCTTACATATTACATCGCTTGGCCTACAACCATATATCATATCTACACTACTATCATTAAATTGGGGATTAAAAATAGGGATTTTAAATTTGTCTCCCCCCTATATTTTTTCACCATCCTCAGTACACAAAACCCGTTTTATACATGTACAATGAAATTACATAAATTTTAGTATTTTGCAAGTTCACAAATCTTTGCAAAGCATAACCATAAATCTTGTGTTCCCGCTAACATGCACAACCCAAGGAATTTGTACCCCCTTATCTACACTGTATTCCCTCGGGTTGTACAATTCCCCTTCCAGAGATCTAGCATAGGTTGGTCAAGAATCCTCGATATGTCATTCAGAACTCCAGCTGCCAAAACAAAGTCTCTGCACATTTATATACAATGCACATTAAGTTTTATTTAAAATTTTAAAGATGTAGGTACTCCTCCGCATGGCCGTCTTGTGCTCCAATGCAACGTATTTAGGTTCATTGAACCTTTACTGTGCCGATATATTTGTTCCCGAGCACTTTGACTCTCTCTAGTCTAGGAGGTGCACTAGTTCCACCTAAAATTCTTCTTCATGTTCTCTTCACCGATCACCCAATCAATTACATGGTTAATATTAGACACATATTTCTTCACAAAGACACATGAAAGCCATTATGAATTTCATAGTTGCATGTAATGCAAGCATGGATGCAACTAGTCCTATCTTTTCCAAGACTTCCAAATGGACTACAATATCTCGCTACCAACTTTTGGAAACATCCCAATCTTAGAGAGCTCCTTTTTCTTTTTACTTTTAAAATTTTCAATTAGCTATATGTTTTGTTTGTATATGCATGTCTCTTTCTCCTGTCATGTACAACCTTTAAATTATTCTTGATATTTACCATATACCATTCCATTTCTTTGTAGCAATTCTATCCCAATAACTACTCTATTGCTATCCCACCACTGGCATGTTGCATTTCTACCATACAAGGATTCAAATGGGTAGATATTTAACATCTCTAATACCCCTATTGTAAGAAAATTCAACTAGATGGACTAGGCAATCTTCCCACTTGGAAGGATGATCCACAAGATACATTATTATCATATCTTCAATATCATGTTATCCTCTCTATTTGTCCATATGAATTTGGGTGATATGTTGTACCGAGCATAATTTTGTTTTCATTTTCATTTTTAATCTAATTTTATTTAATTTTATAAAAAAATCAATGAATAATATTTTCGTGTGACATTATGATTTTAGTGAAATGAAAAATCCATATCTCTAAAAATACACAAGGGAAAATTATGGAAATTTATATATTCAAAATCCTTAAATTGCTCTCTTCAAAAGGGTATTTTAGATTTTAATTTTAAATAAAATTAAGATAGATACATGGTGGGGAAACATGTGTTTAAATTATGCAACTTTTTCATATTGGTCAACTTCCAAAAATTCTAGAAATTATAATATCCATTCAAAACTATAGTCATCATAAAATAGAGTCTCAGTATTGCTGCAAGATATTTCATTTGTCAAAAAAAAGGTTTAATAATGGATACATTGTGGGGAAACATAACTCTTTATCTTTCCTTCATTTTTAAGGAACATGTCAAACAATTGTCAACTTGATACACTCAAAATATCAATAAAAAAAATTAAGTGTCAAGACAAAGATACCAAAATTATTCACAAGTTTTGTTTTGGCTGTGAAATTGAAATCTCTAAGACATAAAAGCTACCTTTGTTTACTAGAATTTTAAGAACCTATTAAAATCTATTTTTTTTCATAAAACAAGCAAAACTGTAACCCACCTTCATGACTTCACCCTTCAAACAAATGTGAGAGCTATGAGAAGGATTAGTGAGTTGGTTAAGGATTGTATAATGGACATGAGTGGACTCGACACAAAGCTATATTTGAACATCTTATATTTGGGTTCATATGACTATTTGATTGTTATGGATTGGTTGGAAAATAATCATGATATCATACACTACTAAGACAAGGAATTCACTTATCTTGGTAATCAAGGGAAGCCAAGAAAAGTTAAAGGGATTCCAAGGCATGTATCTATTAGAGAAATGTCTTCTATGCAGCTTGAAGAGTTTCAAGAAAGGATGCAAAATTTATGCAACCCATATGGAAGAGGGAGCCAAAGACAAAATTCCAAGTGTTGAAGACCATATAGTATTGGAAATAATTTTAGAATGTATTTGGGGAGATATCAAGGTTGATCCGGATTATTTTCCGCACTAAATGAGATCGGAGATATAATAAAGAAATGCACGAGATACAGTATATATTCAATAATATAACAGAAATGTATCGAGATGCTCACCATAAACATAGATATACAAGAATACCCATTTCTATTAATGAAAGAAATGTACGTAGACCAGAAAAAATACAGAGTGAAAGACTCGCTAGAACAGGCACTATCTCTAGAAGAGAGATGATGTACAATTTCTTTATCTCGCAAGAAGATGATTACAATGAGGCTCAAGGCCTTTTACAATAATTAGAATGCCCAAAACCCTAGACATCCAAACCTAACCCTAGAGATGAAGCTAAAGTCAAGTAAAATTCCGGCTGGGTAAGTGAGTACATCAACTTCACTGGGTCATAACTTTCGTGATACCATCTTTGTTTTAGGCGCGCAGATAGCTCAAGGTTGGAAAGGTATTGTTGAGGAGATTCATTTTGTGGGATCACGAATGCCTTCCGCATATCATTGAGAACATCTATCTTGAAAATCCTTCACTTGGGCCCCTCAAAATGGCCCCTGTTAAAACCTCGCTAAAATAGTAAATTGCCAAAATTGCCGAAGTCATTTTGAGCCATTTGGAAAAGGTGGGTGGCCACCGATATCCACTGGTCAATCCTCCTCCTCTTAGGAAGCCAATGGTCTCCATTATGCTGTGTTCCCGGGGAGAGGAAAGTAATTTGTTGAATCTCAAGATTCGAGCCGCTTGTCTTGGCCGAGACGCCGATTACTACCAGGAAATTTGTCATGAACTGCTATGTTGAGGCTACTCAACAAGTTGAGATACATGAGAGGACGATGTGCGTAAGGAATCTTTGCACTTTGTTGTAGCCTTGTCGACCTCCTTCTATTGAATAGAAGGTTGGGGCAAGGTCAGAGTGGTTGTGGCGTCCTTTGTTCTCCTTTGAAATGCATTTCAGAAGAAGTCAATTTTGGCAAGATGAGATACCACCATGAAGCTTTTAGTGGAACAAGATCGAACTACCTCGGTATTCTGTAGAGATGACCCTGAAAGTAACAATGACACTACGGGTCGAGACTCATAAAACATGCTTCAATATATGGTTGGCCCAAGAGAACATCACGACATCCGCTGGGGAAACATCACATAATACCTCATCCTTGAAGGGTTGGATAATCGTGATGGAAATCGACAATCGTTGGTTGACACGAGATAGTCAGTTCTCACGGGCCACCCGTTGTTGTATGGTCAGCGGGTGTGGTGTTGTCGCATAATCCTTAACCGCTTTGACGCCCTCGAGATGAGGTTCTTTGGCTTCCTCTATCAACAATAAAAATGAAGCGGGTCCCCTTCACCTACATTTGGGAATGAAAAAGGTGCTCCCCTCTTAAGAACTTGTTGGTTCTTCTGGTTGAATAAATATGATCGTGACAATAGCAGTGGGATATGCATAATGATCTATCTTTTTTCATTATCTTTTGGATCAGATTATGAATCAAGTTTTGGCTCCTTTTCTTTGATCTCTACCACCAATGATCATTCTCGAAACATTCATCGTTGTTGTGCCAGGGGCTTTTGAGGAACTCGCACCATTTTCCTGTCCTTCTTGTCTTCCCATGACCTTCTTTCTGTGTCTTGGACTGGTTTTCGGAGACTTTTTGTTAGGGTCAGCCTTTGTCATACTCTAGTTATTGTGGATTTGCAGACCACCTCGCTTTGTTCTCGGGTGACTAAATTTCTTCTCAATTTTAACAAAATATCAATAAGAAAAACCGAATGAGATGTCCAGAAGATCCATTCTAGTTTGGATGTATTTGTAGAGCCCCACGGTATTTCATAACCAAATGTCACTTGAAGTCTTTGATACCCATCTTGGCGCTAAGGTATGGAAGGTATTGGTGAACTCCGAACTACTTGGCCCCTCTCTACCGCAAGAAGGTGGTCCATCTCTACGTAATCGGGTCCTCATACCAACAGAAAGTAATATTGTTCTTTTACCGTATCCACAAAAAATCCCAAGTCGGATCAGCCCCATATATTCCGGTGACTCTTCAGGAACTTTGTTCAATAAGTTTCCCCACCAATGTTTGACATGAGGGAGAGCTTTAAGGAGAAGGTTATCTTTTCTTTGTCCTAAAAATTGTGAACAGAGAAATAACCTTCCGTGCCAGAAAGTTAACCATTTTTCTAGGATTCTGTGATTCATCCGGCCCTTCAAATAATTGTGAATATCAAAATTAACTTGTACCCCTTTGAAAGGCGCAGGTGCCTCCAAAGTGGTCGCTTTGATGAATATGCGCCTCGGCGCTATCGATGTGAGCTGAAGGATGTGGGCAAAATTCTATCATTTCCTCGTCCTCCTCGTCTCCGTGAGAGTTTGCTCGCCAATGATTGATAGGATCGCTCCGCTTCGTTGTTTTTCTTTCTTCCATTGAGGGTTTCTTTTAAAAGCGAGAGATTGTTCAAGAGACAAGCTCGAGACTCCAACTTTCTATACTCGACTGCTAGACATGCACCGAAAATGATCAAGAGCAACAAGCCCGGACAAATTTTCACCGATCCATTATTTTGGCATGAAATGAGACGATATAATAAAAGAAATGCACAGAGATATTGTAGATATTCAATAATATAAAAAATGTATCAAGATGCAACCATAAACACAAATATACAAGAATACATGATTTCATTAATGAAATAAATGTACGTAGACCGAAAAATACGTAGAGTGAAAGACTCGCTAGAATGGTGTCACCTTATCTCCTCGAGAAGAGATGTGACGGCTAATGTGATTCAAGAAGATGATTACAATGAGAGGCTCAAGGCATTTACAATAAGCAGGAATGCCCAAACCCCAGACATCCGGGGCAAAAACCTAACATCGAGATGAAGCCAAAAGTCATGTGGGCTTCGCTTAGTAAGTGAGTACATCAACTTCTCGAGGTCATAACTTTTGCATAATGCATCTCCATTTTAGGTGCCCGATAGCTTGTTGGAAAGGTATCATCGAGGAGATTCATTTTTGGGGGCTCAATAATGAATTTGGATATCATTGGAGAACCTATATATTGAAAAACTTCACTTGGGCCCTCAAAATGGCCTCAAAGTTAAAACCTAAAAATAGTAAATTGCCAAAATTGCCGTAAAAGTCATTTTGAGCCATTGGGAAAAGGTGGGTGGCCACCGACATCCACATGGATCAAAGGCCACCAAATAAGACATTGATTTCGCATTGATTTGTTAAGAGTTTCAAGGTCCGAATCCTTATAGATGGGCACAAAATGGTTCTGCATTACATATGCATATTGAATAAATTTTGAAGAAGTGGTATATAAACCCATGTATAAACTATAGGTGCCTCTGATCTTTTTTGGAAAAGTAAGGATGGAACCTAAGGTCGTAGTAATGGTTTCCATACATCCGGAATAAGGTTACCATAAAGAAAAAATACCTCTTTCCAAGGATTGATGATCCATTTGATGAGCTGAAATGTGAAACAATAGTTTCCAATATTTAATTGAAGTCATACTATCAGCCAAGGATAAAAAAAGAATATATCAACATGACAACATTTAGAAAGATATGGTCATTATGAGTTTGTGGTTGTGCTATTTGGGCTATCAAATGCACCAATTGTCTTCATGTGCCCGATGAATGGAGGATTTAGTAGTCAGACGCTTGTAAAAGATTTTTGATGATATAATCATATACTCAAGCACATAGGAGGAACATGAGAAACATTTAAGGTTGGTGCTACAAGTATTGAGAGAACATCACTGTATGCCAAGTTAAGTAAGTGCATATTCTATCAAATGAAGATTCATTACTTGGATCATATATTTCATATGGGATACCAATTGATCCTGAGAAGATAAAGGTAATTAGAGGAAGGAAAACACCAAAGAATGTTATAGAGGTTAGAACATTCATTGACTTGTTGGTTATTATAGAAGATTCATTAAAGGTTTTCAAAGATTGCAAACCCAATTACTTGTTTCCAAAATAAGGGTGTAAAATTTTAATAGACCTTTGAATGCGAAAAAAACTTTCAACATTTCAAGCATACTTTTACAAGTGCACCAATGTTGAAGATTGCGCACTAAGATGAATATTTTTGCACTGATGCATGCAAGGAAGGCTTGGTGGAGCCCTCATGCAAAATGGGCATGGTATGTTATGAGTCAAGAAAATTGAAAGACCATGAGAGGAACTATGCACACATGATTTATAATTGGAATATATAATTCATGCATTTAAATGGGAGACATTATCTCATGGGAATAAAATTTGATAAGGATACAGACCATAGTGGTCTAAAACATTGGTTTGGACAAACAACACTAAATCCTAGGCAAACTAGATGGCTAGAACTCCTCACTGAATATGACTTTGACATAAATAATATCAGCGAAAGGAGAATAAAGTTGATGATGCACTTAGTAGGAGAGTGCATCATATGCATGCTACAACCATTAGCATGTTAAGTCTACTTTAAAAGACAAAATTTTAGTGACTCCAAATTCAAATCAACAATATTTGCAAATAAAAGAAGCATTACAACAATGAAATTTTTAGCAGGAAATTAAATATTATGAATTGAAAGAGGATCAAGTACTCATATACAAGGGAAAGGTGTATGTACCAAACTACAAAGAGATGAAAAATATAGTGTCAAGGAAAATGCACAATGCGCCTTATGTCGAGCACCCAGTAAAAATCAATTGTAGCTATAAGGAACCAATACTTTTGTCCATGAATGAGGAAAGTGGTGGTTGATTACATATCCAAATTCCTAGAATGTCAAAAGGTAGTTGATGAGCATAATATCCAAATTTTAGACTTCTATATTGCCCATTCCCCGAAAGTAGAAATGTAGTTTACAATTGAATTTATTACTAAGCTTCCCAAAACAATGAGGCAACATCATTCCATCATGGTAGGTACAATTAATCATACGTACATTTTCTTCCAAAGAAGACAAATCACAAGGAAACCAAGAACCAACCAATACTTTCATGTTTTCTTTAAAATGAAATATTTCAAAGAATATGATTTGTTAAGCCTAATATTTGCCTCATTACCCCTTAATTGGGGCATATTATATTAGTAATGTTATTTTATTTATGTCGCTTTAGGCCATTAGTTGTAATTATACCTTAGTCTCCTATATATACCAAGGACATTTTCATTTTGAATCATCTTGTACCGAAACATTTAAGTGGGATAAAGGAGGTTTCCCAAGAGGCTATTATCCTAAATTATCTCTCGCCGCATAGAGTACTTTTCTCGAGGTTTTCTATGCTATATTGATATTTTGGTTCTTAACATATGGTATCGAGCTCAAGTTCTTGGGGTTTCACACACATCTAAACACCTGGAATTTTTTCTATAACTATTTTCTACAACGCTTCGTATGAAATCCAAGCTTGGAGGATATTTATTAGATAGATCATACTGGTTCAAACTCATTTTATAGCACGCTTATATTTATTTTTATCTTATTTACAAACTAATTATTTGTAAATTTGTTGTATGTTTATGGTGAAAATACTTATAATTAAATATCAAGCATTTAATTATTTTAATAAGATAAAAATAAATATTTGTGAATTTGTGCGATTTTAAATTCTATTTATACAAGTTAATGTTAAAAAGAAGGTCATAGTTGTAGTGTTTCCCACTATTATGTTGACATGTTTTATAGCGTACGGCTTTGTCATTGATGGAAAGATCGTGAGTATGCAGCTAAGGCAAAACAAGGACAAAGTAATCTCAACAGGAATTAGCGCAGAGTCTAACGCAAAGGCATAGGTCAAGAGAGATACGCTAGGTGGATCAAAGGTCGAGGCACTTGACACTTAGAAATTATTCCATGTAAGGAGAATGCGTATTCGAGGAGAAGCATCAGCGATCATTGGATCCCATCCCGCATGTTTATTAAAGATCCCGGTGCGACGAACGCTAAGCTGAAAAATCGCGAAGATCTCGATCACACACCAAGATTCCCCGGACCATTGATCTGCTCAATCTCGGTTTCTCCTATCACGACTTGGAGTAAGAACCTCCATTGAAGGAATTATGATGTGAATTCATCGATGATATATAGACCATAGATCATCGAGATCGTGGACCGTTGATCTGGCCCCTCTATTCCGAAGTCAATTTAATCGCGACCTTGAGAGGCAAGAAACAATACCACGAGACTGTCGAAATCACAATATGATAGGAGCCATTGAATCAACATCACATCTGGACCATCGTCAGCAAACCATGTCGTACTTAAGAACATCGCAATAACCAGCACGACAAGTGTCAAACCGATTCAACATCGCATACATGTAATATGAACCGAGTGACAAGTGAAAGTTATCGACACGCAATAATCCACGCAGGACGCCAAGAAGTTTTACATCACTCGTATTCTCGCAGTCGAGGATTTGGAGATGCATAAGAACATTCACCACAAAGAATGTCGAAATCGAGCATGCTTAAAATCACGATTTAATTGTAGTCGTCGATCGAGGTTTGTTCTAGACCGCTGATCCAACTCCATCCCTTGAGCTTCACACTGCGTGACTTGAAGAGGAAAGAAATATGACCATTGAAATCAAGATATGCAATTCATGATTTAATCACTTCCACCATAGATTCATCGAAATCGTGGATCAAGATTTAAGCTCCATCTTGAGCCACAAGATCGCGGACTTGGAGGGACGAGAACCTCCATCATAGGAATCACAAGAAGTGAACTCACGAAGATCCGGACCGTTAGGATCACCAAAGATTCTGGACCGCTGATCTAAGCTCCATCTTGAATCTTCTTGTATCGCGACTTGGAGTAACAAGAACCCACATCTAAGGAACCACGAGATGCTAGACGAAAAGATCGACCGGCCGACGCTTCCATCTATGAACAAGAGATGAGAGATCGCGAACTATCTAGATCATGATTCATCGTAGATTTCAATCGTCGATCGTGATGAAGTTTATAAACTCAATGAAGAGCCTTTTGGCACGCCTCTATGGTCACCAAATGGTGGTCACGAGAAGGAAGGAATCAGCCTCGATAAGCTCCATCTCGGAGTTTCTGTGATCATGACTTGGAGAGTCGAGATGCCTCATTCTCTATTCATGAAAGTGTGAAACTAGTAAATAACACAAGAACCCTTTAAAGTTAATCCAACGATGTGAATCTGAGCATAATCTGAGGGCTATTGTTGCACGTTACAGTGTAACTGCCATAAACCACCGATGGTTTCTTCCAGAGGACTCAAACACACTTCGGTGATTGGATGAGGAGATGAAGAGTCTCGAATTTTCAAGAGGGATGAAAATGCTCATGGAGGTGATTGACAATCGATGAGCATTGAAGCTTGTAATCGAACAGAAGGTGAGCTCAACTGCCACAAAGAAGACTTAAGAGTCTCAACCGCCAGAGAGGCTTAGGAATTTCAAGATAACATACGCTGATGTTGAACGAAAGTGGAAATGACTAGAGAAGTCAAGAGTCATGATGATGATCAGACAAATCACTCAAGTTGTGGAGGATATCACAGGTGTGTGAGTATGCAAGAGGTATTATACATTGCATGCACAAGGTAACAAAAGATATAACACACAGCATGTAGAAGAGATGTGGTTGTTTTGCCGCTGGAGTTGTTGTGGTTGAAGGTGATTCATGTGAAGAAGGAGGAGAGTGCAAAAACTAAATTGAACATAAGAGGAAATGTGCATTGAATGGACATGTCGCACAGAGAATAAAAGCGTATACTGCATGCTAGCAAGTCATGTGTGTGCGTGAAGGTATGAGGTAGGCGTAGGCAACAAAATGCGCCAGTAATAGTGATGAGTATGGTGTCAATCAAGGAGCATTATATCACTGCACAAGTTTCCAACAAAGATTTTATATCAGTGGGAAGGGAGGTGCTAGGGAGGATCGTTGTCCCTACGCATTCAAGTGGGTGCTTGAATAAATGGAGTTGTATCTTCCATCTAGTTGCAGCCGGAAAAAGGAGTGGAAGGGTGGTAAGGGAGAACTCTTGTCTCTGCTATAATGCTGGTTCCTCAGATGATTGATGTTGGTAAGCTCCATCCGCCAGGCAAAACACTCGGAGTTGTTGCTTCTAGTTGGTGCTAGAGAACCAAGGAGTTGGTTCTTCCTTCTAGTGGGTGCTAGGAGAAAATAGAGCTGTGCTCTCAGTAAGTTGCATCTTGCAAAGCTAAGGTTGTATCCTCATTATGATTTGGTAGCTCATATGTATGATAATGTAAATAATGTAACTATTACTTTATCATATAAAGAAAAGAGGTTTCTACCCCATATGGGTTTCCTTGGGAAATATATGTCTTTGTGTAACTCACATTACAGGAGGAACATGAGAAACATAACTATATACTCATATAATCATATACTCAAGCACATAGGAGGAACATGAGAAAAAATTTACAGACAAGTATTGAGAGAGCATCAATTGTATGCCAAGTTAAGTAAGTGCATATTCTATCAAATGAAGATTCATTACTTCAGTTGTATTATTCCATACGTAGGGGATAACAATTCGATCCTAAGAAGATAAAGCTATTAGGGGATGGAAAACACCAAAGAATGTTATAGAGGTCATATAATTCATTGGACTTGTAGGTTATTATATAAGATTCATTAAAGGTTTTTCAAAAATTGCAAAACCCACTACTTGTTTGCAAAAGAAGGTGTAAAATTTAATAGACCTTGAATGTGAAGAGAACTTTCAACAATTCAAGCATACTTTGACAAGTGAACCAATGTTGAAGATTGCACTAAGATGAATATTTTTTAGTATGCACCCATGCATGCAAGGGAAGGCTTGTGGAGTCCTCATGCAAAATGGGCATGTGGTATGTTATGAGTCAAGAAAAATTAAAGACCATTAGGAGGAACTATGCCACACATGATTTATAATTGGAATATATCATTCATGCATTTAAAATGTGAGACATTAGCTCATGGGAATAAAATTTGACCTAAGGATAGACCATAGTGGTCTAAACTATATTTTTGAACAAATAAACACTAAATCCTGTGCAAACTAGATGGCTAGAACCTCAAAGAATATGAATTTTGCATAAAATAATATTAAAGGAAAGGAGAACCATGTACAAGTCTAATTTAGTGACAAAATTTAGGAGGACTCCGTGAACAAAATCAACACATTTGCAAATAAAAGAAGCATTACAACAATGCAATTTTTAGTAGGAAATTAAATATTATGAGTTGAAAGAGGATCAAGTACTCATATACAAGGGAAAGGTGTATATACCAAACTACAAAGAGATGAAAAATATATGTTGAGGGAAATGCACAATGCGCCTTATGTCGGGCACCCATTAAAAATCAATTGTAGCTATAAGGAGCCAATACTTTTGGCCACAAATGAAGGAAGAAAAGTGGTGGTTACATATCCAAATCTCTAGAATGTCAAAAGGTAAAGGATGAGCATACACATCCAAAGAAGATCTTTATAGCCATTGCCCATTCCCGAGTAGAAATGGAAAGTTTTTACAATTGAATTTATTACTAAGCTTCCTAAACAATAAGGAAACATCATTCCATCATGGTAGTGGTGGCTAAATTAACTAAGGCTGCACATTTTCTTCCAGTGAAGACAACACACGCTGGAAAACCATGAACCAAACTAATATTTCATGTTTGATTATTTTTAAATGAAATGTTTCAACAAGAATAGGATTTGTTAAGCCCTAATATTTGCTCATCAAATTACCCTTTAATTGGGGCATATTGTAATTATAATGTTATTTACATGTCGGCTTTGAGCCATTATTGTAATTATACTTCCTAGTTCCTATGCTCAAGGAGACATTTTCATTTTGAATCATCTTGTTCTGGAACATTTAAGGGGCAAAAGGAGGTTGCCTCTAAGAGGTTTATTATTTGAAATTGTCTCTTTTTTCAAGGTGCTGAGCAATTTGTTGAGTACTTTTTCTGAGGTTTTTCTATGCTATATTGATATTTGGTTCTTAACATATGGTATCAGAGCTCAAGGTCTTGGGGTTTCACTGCTACATCTAAGACACCTTGGAATTTTTGCTATAACTTTTTTTCTACAACGTTTCATAAGGAACAACTTGGAGGATAATTATTAGACAGATCAAGGTACGTTGGGTTCAAATTTCATCTCCCGAGGCCTTATAAAGGTATGTTGGATATTTATTTTTATCTTATTTACAAACTAATTATTTGTAAATTTGTTGTATGTTTATGGTGAAAATACTTATAATTAAATATCGAGCATTTAATTATTTTAATAAGATAAAAATAAATAATTGAATTAATTATTTACAAAATAAATATTTGTGAATTTGTGCGATTTTAAATTCTATTTATATATGCTAATGTTAAAAAGAAGGTCATAGTTGTAGTGTTCCCCACTATTAAACCCATAAAATTTTAAAATTTTATGATACCTTTAAGATTAATGCATCTAAAATCATTTCCAAAACAAGAATGAAGATAATTGTACTCATATACAACATCGTATAATTTGCTCAAAACACAGAGTACTACACAACAAAATAAACCATAGTAAAAGTAAGACACAAAGATGCATTACTTATATTTTAATAAAAAATGTGCAACCAGTTGTAGAGGATGGATGTTCCACCCAACCATAGGCTTGATTCTCCAAATATCAATAGAAATTCACCCCTGAGTTGGGGCTAAGAATCCACAAGATATGGTGTCTCTCCACTCTCCACACATATCCCAAATACTTCTAGAACCAACTGATTTTTCCTACAACTATCACAATCCTCTAGATATCTTCCTATAAACCTGCAAAACCCAAAGAATGGGATTCACCTTCATTACACATAGTCTTTAAGGCATTCCCACTTCTCTCTGGGGCTCCAACATAGGTTTTCCAGGAATCTCTCTTACTGGTGACTCCAAGGATGTCACCTACAAGGAAAAATTCATAGCAACGAGCTCTTTGTTGGTAGGGTAATTTATCTCACATAGTATCACCCTACAAGAATAATAACATTCTTGTTCATGCATTCTATAGCTCCAAAAAAACCACCAAACATTACGACTATGGATTCCTTCAATCTTCCATGCTCTCCTCTCCTTTGTTGTCCAAAACATTCTTGTAAAAACTCTTCTCTCTTTCCATACAAATTTTCCTTTTTCCCTTAAGGAAGTTGACTCACACTCACTCCATTGTTGAATGTAATTTATCCCCATGTTCTCAATAAATAAGGGATGTTGTTAAATTTTTAATTAAAATAAAATACCAAGGCAAGTGTTTCTCTTCCCTAGGTGCCTAAGGGGGAGAAAGTGTCGAATGCGGGTCCTAGTCATTTAATTTGTGATATGCAAATTAAAAGGTGACTTTATGATTAAAGAGAGGGTGAGTGAAGAGACACCAAATCTTAGCCACCCATCTAATCTAATCTCAGCCGTTATATTAGAAAACCCCTCACCTTCCCTCATGAGGTCAACTAAGGCAAGAGGGCGCACCCATTCTTGGGTAAGTTCAAGAATTCTTGTTGAGAGAACAAGAGAGAGCAAGAGAGGAAGTCACTTCGTGAGAGGCCAAGGTCGGATCTTTGGTGAGATGCCAAGATCAAGAGACTCTTGGTGAGATGCCA
>SNQJ01S0071745.1:38246-54684 GCA_010110895.2 Picea sitchensis | reverse complement strand
TGAATTGTCCACCTATACTTTCCTAGTAAGAAACTTGTCCATGTCAGGATACTAACACACCCTTCCACATCAGTTGTACGGTCGTACAGTCTATACAGTCAGCTACCATGTGGAACTGTACAGACTGTACAGTCATCAATTTTTTACATGTTTGGAAAAACAAACAGATCACAATATCTTGAGCATACGACGTATGTTTGATCGTGTTCAAGTTGCGTTGGGTTCATATCAACGAGGCTTATGCACACATTCATTTTGAATCCATTCTGAGAACTTTGATATTTAGGCCTTCCTAGACCCATTTTGGTCCTGAGATCCAATTCTGGATCAGTTGGGGAGGAAAGTGAAGAAATATTCCCTGGGATAATGACATAGATCTGTCTCTTGATGGTAAACAAGAGAGGGACATAGAAAATTGACTATAATCATCTACCTGGTGAATCCACAATCAAAGACTCCACTAGAGGAAGGATCCCACTAACAGCAAGATGAAAATAGGGAAGGGAAAATCTAGGTATCAGTTCATTAGTTTTCTTCATGAACTTTTGTTCTTTTTCATCAGTTCATTCATGTCTTTCCATTTACATATAAGAAGGATTATCCTTTGCTTTGTTTACTATGATGATAATCAACATTCATTTGTATATCCCTTTTTGGAAGAAGAATGTCTCCATTCGTCATGTGTTGTAGATGTTGCTCATGTCTCTTCATCTCAGCCTATTGAGAAAGATGAAGTTCATATCTCAATCCCTCCTGAAATTGAGCAGCCTTATAGTCATGGGAATCATGAGGTTGTTTTCCCTTCTAAAGTATTTATTATACCTTGCAGTCAGCTTGTTAAACCTCGTTTTCAACCCACTATTGTTCAAACTAGAATCATAGAGAAAATGTTTAAACCTTTAAGGCTGCCATCTCACCTTCATCCTTACCCTCTTAATTTCTTTGAGTATCTTCCTCATTTTTATCGAGAGGATCATATCACTGTCGAAAAGGATTTGGGAGCCTTTGAGAACTTTGTCGTTCAGTTTGAGATAATATATGAAGATGTTACCATGAGGTTATTTTCTAAATCTTTGTTTGCGGATGCTGATTTGTGGTTTAATATTTTGGGAGATGCTTCTATTGGTTCATGGAATGATTTATATAATGCATTTTTACAATACTAGGGAGAGAACAAGTCTTTCAATCAACACTTAACTGAGTTTTCTACTTTGAGGAGAAAAGAAGATGAAGCTCTAGCTATATTCAATAGGAGGTTTCACAATTTTTATCATAGCATGCCATTGGAGATTCGGGCTTCAGAAACTGTAGCTATGGTTTATTACGTAGCAGCTAAACATCCTTATCTTGTCATTTTCCTGAGAGAAAGGAAATCTTCGTCATTAATATGGTTGTTTGAGGATGCTGAATAAGTCAAGGAGAACATTCAATTTTGTGAAAGAATTTGAGATCAGGATTACCCTGAAGATCTGCATGCACAGGAAAAGTAGGAAGAGTGTAAGTATGATTCAGATTTGGAACATAATTCTTCATTGCTTTCATATTTTTTCATGGAGATGAATTACATCATGCTTATGATAATTTTCCAAATCATTTTTAGCATGTAGTAAAGGATAATTTTATATATAACTATATATTTATAGTTGATCACAATCATAATGTTTTAACTCCTATACAATTATTATATAATCATTTTTCTGAAGAGGAAATTGTTACTCTTGATCATCAAGAGCTGATCCTGAAACAACAAGGAGGTCAACTCTTTCCCAGCAAAGGGGAATGTATGTATTGGCAGTCATCCTTTCTGAATCAAGATGATTGTGTTGTTGGTTTTTAGGATCCAGTAGCAACTTTATTGGAGTCATATCTTTCAATTTTTTTGAATATTTCAGATTTCATCATTTCACCAGCACTTGTGGGTGAGTATGATTTTCTGAAGAAGTTTCTATCTTTGTTGTTATATTTCTCTTATTATCAACTGATTAGTGGCACCGATGGGATTATTTTGGTCATGAAGTTACTTGAATGGTTGCTATGGAAATTTGCATTTACTTGAGCAAATTGGAAATATGGATAGAATAGGGTAGCATATGTAATAAGCTCCCTTCTTGAGCATTTGATTTTCTTCAAGTTTGCACAATGTGATCAGATTTGTAGTATAAGGTTAGTTTGCACTAGGTTTATCAGTTTTCTTAAATAAGTGGCAGATTTTGGCAGTGTTATAGAGGTTGGTTGCACAAACAACTACACAACCCAATGGATAAGGCACTTGAAATCCATGTTCTTGGAAGCTCATAGGGAGAATCCCATCCCATATGGAGCCAGATGTTAACACATAAGGTTGTATGGGTCAACAAGTCTTCTTTATTTTTTATTTTTTTTAGTCATGGGGTTAATAGAACATAAGTCTTGAAGTATTTAGGTTGTGTTCATATAAGTACTTTTAGTTCCAAAATGAATAAGGCTATGTTTAGCCTTGGTCTAAAGTTTGAGTCATGTGATTGTTGTCATGACAAAGTATAAACCCTCACAATTCACACTTTTGATTTTTTATCATGGCCTTGACATGTCACACGTCCAGCTTGTACCTACGATTTCCCTTTGTCACTATCTATCCTCTCAAGTGTCAAGTCAAGTCAAGTTTTTGTGCTGCCAACTCACTAGGAGAGTTCACAGTGTACTCCAAGTACCTTTTTCTCTCATTTATCTTCATTGCATTAACAGATCATTTCAAAAGGATTTTATTGTTTTTAGAGACTACATTTTAACCATTATTTAGGAGTTATTGATGCAGGAGCATCGCCAGCAAAGAACGAATGGAGAAATGTTGGATATACACCGACACACATTTTGAAGGGATTTTGAATTTGAAAATTTGGCACATTAATGTAATATCTGGGAAAGATGTATTTGCTTTAATGATTTGGGGAATTGTAGTACAAATCTAGAGAATTCTCTCTTATTTGTCTATTGCAGATATTTATTGTAATAAATATAAGTAGATAGTATTCTTTAAGTCGATAAGATAGCTTAGAGTAGTAGGAGGGAAAACTCAAGAAGACTCTCTCATATGGTATTTGTAAGATAATTCTCATTATAGTCGAGAGAGGGGAGTAGAATAGAAAGAGTTGTAGTAGAGAGCACTTGAATTAATATAAGAATTCTTTGATCCAATCGTATCGTGTATTATGGTTGTTGTATGTATCAAATGAATGGTATGTTTATAGTTTCTTTACAGTCTCTGTTATGAACATGTTTTTATGCTCAATGAATGTGATTTCATGTTGAATGTATGAGTCTGTGAGAGGTGTATAATTTTCAATTGTTTCTCTTCATGAGAATTCCTACAAGGAGAGTAGTCAAATTCCACAAGGCGTGTGTCAATAGATTCTGGGTTTACCTCAAAGAGCTCAGGGGAGATACCATGAACTTTATACCAACATAAGTGGAAAGGTAGCATAGAGCCATGCAAGGTGTGCATAGGCCGAGCTAAGACTTATAATTATCCAACCCAGGAGAGAGAGGTTGAAGAACTTCTGTTGCGAGGAGTGCATAGATTTGGAGTTCCAGATAGTCAGAGGTTATTGTGAAGGCTGCAAAGAGTGCGACCAGGATTCTTGAGAATCCTTGAGTTTGCAATGAGAATCAAGTTCAGGAAGGATAGAGTGATTAATATCTTGAAGGAAGGACGAGGGTCGAAGTCACCTTGTGGAAAACAAATTCAGAGGGGTTGACGCAGAGTCTGACAGAGGAAAACCGTTAAGAATTCTCAATGGATGTTAGAGATCCCTAGAGGAGAAAGGTGATGACAGTCATGAGTCGTTAGATCCATTGGATTTACGAGGAAGATAGGAGCTGGGAGTCAAAAAATACTTCAAAGCTCAGGAGGAATAGTTCATATCGCCGATCTGAGAGAAGATTTTATGGTTGATCCCTTTTCATTGGGGAGAAGAGTTTGGGTTTTGGGAGAAGAGAGGAGAGTAGTATTTTGACATCGAAAAGTGTGAAGCCCCAAAGTGCTTGGGAGTTGGACCCTAAGTCATAACCAGAGGTCATATCATCAGAGGTCAAAGGAACGGAGCTAGTGCCTGCTAGACTCTTAGTTCATAGTTCGGGGACCGGGAGAGTTGGGGTGACTCATAGCAAAACACCCAATGTCCAAGATAGCGAAGTTCCTTTTGGATAGGTGTGTGGTCACATATAGTGGTCACAGATAGTGGTCACGTGGAGGAAGCTTACACTCAGTGCTAGTTTTCATGGGTGAGGTTTCGAGCAAGGACCTGTGGATTTATTTTGTGGAGGTTCCATCAGGAACCCAAAGAGCTACTCCAGCTCATAGAGTTTTGAAGATCCATTGACCGGGAGGTCAGTAGACCCCGCAGAGGTGGGGCCATTGTGTTAGGTGGTATCAAATATTACAACTATTGTTCTCTATAGGCCATAGAAGACAAAGGATAGTTGTTAAATTGAATTATGTGTAGAATATTTGAAACAATGTCACCAAGGAGATGTCCAGAGAGAAATATGCCTGACCCAGCTATGGAAAGGGAGATGAGAGAACTTCGTGCTCGATTAGATGCTAAGGATACAACATATAAATGAACACCTTATACTGTAGATGTGAGTGAGGCTGAAAGAGAGAATGAAGAAGGAGCCGAAGAAGTTGTAGATGAAGACGTTGCATAGGAACATTTGCTAAAAGTTGTTGCAAGAATGGGTGCCAGAGAAAAGTTGGACATCCCGATGTATGAAGGCCACTTGGATGTTGAGGAGATGCTAGATTGGTTTAGAGATATGGATAAATAAATCGACTATGAGGATGTCGAAGAAGAAAATAAAGTTAATCACGTTGTCACTATACTAAAAGGACATGCAACACTATGGTGGGATGAAATGCAGGCTGATAGGAGTTGCAAAGGAAAACAAAAAATTAAAAGATGGGACAAAATGGTAGCCAAGATGAAAGCCGAATTCATACCCAGATATTATAAAATCAATTTTTTTAGAAGAATGCAACATTTAAGACAAAAGGGGATGACAGTGAAGGAACACATAGAGGATTTTTACAAGTTAAACATCAGGGCTGGTCATCATGAGAGTGATGATGAAAAGGTCTCTAGATATATGAATGGCCTGAGATATGAGATTTAGGATGAGATGAGTATGATGACGATCAGAAATGTGGAAGTTGCTTATCGTGTTTCTCTGAAAGCAGAAGAGAAATTGGCTAGGAAGCAAGGTCAAAGAGGCATAGGTAGAAGTCTAAGAAGAGGCAAAGTAGTTTCCTAGGACAGAGTACAGAAGCCCAAGGATGAAGAAAATAAACCACATAACCACCTAGAAAGGGGAGGAAGTTCACAAGGAAGATATTATGCTCATAGAAACACTTTTCCTTGAGCAAGAGGAAGAGGAAGAGGCAAAGGAGGAGAAATTAAGTGTTTTGTCTGTGGGAAGATAGGAAACAAATTTTGGAAATGCCCCGAGAGAAAGAGAGAAGGAGGAGGAGAAGCTCACATTTCATAAGCACAAAGGCGAAATGTTGAGGCAAAAGATGTAGAAGGTGGAAGATATTTAATGATGGGAACAGTTCTCTTGAAGCCAGAGAAGGAGATGGAAAATACAGTCCAAAGGAACAATTTGTTTAGGACTAATTGTAAGACCAAAGACATGGTATGCAAGGTGATAGTGGACAGTGGAATCATAGATAATTTAGTATCTACAGAGATGGTGGAGAAGATAGAATTGGAGACTATTGTACATCCAAGCCCGTACAAATTTTTGTGGTTACAAAAATGACATCAGGTAACAGTCACTAAACAATGTTTATTTGAATTTAAGATAACGGGTTATAGAGATGACATTTTATGTGATGTAATTCCCATGGATGTCTATCACATTTTATTGGGGAGGCCTTGGAAATATGACATAAATGTTATTCACGATGGAATAAAGAACACCTATACCTTGGAGAAGAATGGTAGAACTCATATGTTGTTTCCAATTAAGGATAATAAGGTGAAAGGAGAAACAAGAAATACTATACTTCTCATGAGTGGGAAGGGAATTCTGGATGAAGTCAAGAAAAATCAAGAAATACAGTTTGATATGGTGAGAAAACCTAGAGTCATCTTGACCAATACTTCGATAGATGATCTACCTGAGGAAATTCAGGAACTACTAGAGAATTTCGCTGATATAGTGGTGGACGATTTGCCTTGTTCGTTTCCACTCATCAGGAGTATAACCCATCACATTGACCTTATACCAGGAGAGAGTTTTCCGAACAAAGTGGCGTACAGATTGACATAATAGGATAATGAAGATATTAAAAAGAAAGTCCAGGATTTGATGGACAAAGGGTTGATTAGAGAAATCTTGAGTCCATGTGTTGTACCAACAACATTAAGTCCGAAGAAGGATGGTTGATGGAGAATGTGTATAGACTTGAGGGCTATACACAAGATGGATGACTTGATGGATTGCTTGAGTGGAGCAATTTTTTTTTCGAAAATTGATTTAAAGAGTGGATATCACCAGATATGGATGAGGGAAGGTGATGAGTGGAAAAAACATTCAAAAAAAATGAAGGACTATATGAATGGCTTGTCATTCTATTTGGGTTAACAAATGTTCTAAGTACTTTTATGAGATTGATGAACAAAGTATTGAAAGATTTCATTGGTAAGTTTGTAATTGTTTATCTTGATGATATACTTATCTTCAGTAAGACTGAGGAGGAACACTTGAGACATTTAACTTCAGTGATGAGGAGGTTGCAACAAGAGAAGTTGTTGATAAATATGAAGAAGTCATGTTTCATGAAGAAAAAACTCATTTATTTGGGGTTTGTGATCTTGATGCAGGAGCATCTCAAGCAAGCCAGCGTGGAGATAAAAGACAGCTGGAAAAGTGCCCAGTGCAAATTTTGAAAATGTCTTGAAAACATTAATGAAGTCATCAAGTGAAGGCACACTTGTATAATGTAAAAGGACCTTGAGTGATACTCTCTCTTCCTTAGTAGGTAGAAGGCATTTATAATAGTTAATGCAAGTAGATAGAATTTAATGCGTAGATTAGACAGTTTAGAATGAAAGAGGGAAACATAATATAGACACCCTCATTGTGTATTGTAAAAAAGAAGGGAATATGCCAATTGAGAGCATAGAGCATAGAAGAGAAGAAGAAGAGAGATATGTAGCCGAATTCCATGTACAAAATTTCTGGATTAATACAAGAAGGCTTTGATTCAAACTCATGGTGTTCAAATATTCTCTATGTATGCATTTTTGAATGTTATGCTCATGAATGTTTAAATTTTTCTGTCATGCAATTGCTTTTATTCTATGTATGAATGATTTCTTGTTGAATGTTTAAAATCTGAGAGGAAAGGGTAAAGGAATGAGTTTCAATTGTTTCTCTATCTGAGCAAGAGTTTCTGCAAGGAGTGCAGTTGAATTGTCTGTAAGGAGTAAGTTGACAAAGGGTTCAGAGGTTTGTCTCTGAAAGCTCAGATAGGTTATCTTTTTTTCTCATTCACACATAAGTGTAAGTTAAGCACAGGAGTCGTGCAAGGTGTGCGCAGGCTGAGTAGAGTTTCAGGTTTTGTAACCTGAATGACTTGTTGAGAGACTGCTACTGTAGGCATGCACAGACTTGAAGGGAGTTTAACACTTGAAAGTGTTTGAAGGTTTTCCGCAAGGAGTGCGAGCATGAGTTTTTAAGAAAGACTCGAAGTCGAGGAAAAGTTCAGAAGGATTTGAACCTTTGAAGTGGTCAAAGGGAGGCAAGAGGCCAAATACCTTGAAAGACTGAACAGGAAGATAGCGACGACGTGCGTAGTAGGACAAGTTCCACGGAGAGAGATAGTTTGTTTAGTTGTGCAGAAGTTCTCAAGGGAAGAGACGGACGATCGAAATTCTCTGAAGAGAATTTGCGAATTCCCGCCAGCCGTCATATCTCATAGAAGAGTAGGGGAGTTACGAGACGGACGATCAAAAAATTCTTCGTAGAGAATTTGCTATCTCCGCCAAAATTACATCTCATGTATTATAGGGAGTTACTTAATTTGTGCGTTTTCGAGGATCTCAAGCTCAAGAGAAGTAGAGTCGTTGGATTTACAATTGGATTTCTATTTTGGGGTTTCGTAAATTGAAGTCCCGTAATATTTGCATCAGACTCCCCAAATCATGAAGTGCTTAAGTCCCGGAAGGGCCAAAGGAGTGTGGGCCAGAAATCCCAGGCGCATAAGTGGTGCACTATAGACACGTAAGTCAATTTCGCTGACCATTGCCTGTAAGTGAAGTCCCGACCTGCATCGATTCAAATCACAAAGTCCAAAATCCCGGCGGAATGAAGAGTTGTTGAAAATTCAAACTTGCGAGAACATCAGAGTCTTGGAAATTCAAGTTTTGGGGGTTGAGGGGACGAAGGTTGGACGCAACTCCCAAAATCGCGACAAGGAGAAATCCAAAATCGGCAAGGAAAAGGTCAAGTGTAGACTGTTTTTGGGTTTCATGGATTTGAAAGGCAGGTGCTCTACCATTAGGTTCGTGAAGGTGCGAAGTCTGACCTCCCGAATTTTAAGGGGGAATTTCTCGAATTTAATTGTGGGTTTAGATTTCCCGAAAGGGAAATAGAAGAGCCAATTGTTGAGAGCTCTTTGGGCCGATGGAAGGGGAAAGATCCTGTGCATGGACTTCGACCTATGGGCTAAATGAGGGTTAAGGTCATCATTTGGTATCAGAGAGTAGTAAGGTTTATTTGCTTTCCGAGTAGGAAAAGGAGAATTCACCACGTCATCGAAGAAGGGATAGGGAAACACCGGATCCACCCTCAGAGACGTGGAAATGCCGAGAAGAAGGGGTAGGTAGATGCCTAATCCAACCATGGAGAGATGTGCGTGATCTATGTGCCAGACTTGAGGACATGGAGATATCACAGAGGCACACAATCGTTGGGGATCTTAATGATTTTGAAAGTGAAATTGAAGTCAAATACGAAGGGGAAGAAGCTGGCATGAAGATGCAAAGAAACTAAAGCCCGATCAGGGCTATTGCAAGAATGGGTGCAAGAGAAAACGGGATATTCCAGCTTATGAGGGAAATCGATACAAATGAGCTTCTAGAATGGATTACTATGACAATACATTTTGACTATGAATATGTCGAGGATGACAAGAAAGTCAAGCATGATGCCTCTAGATTAAAGGGACATGCAACAATATGGTGGGATGAGCTGTTGATAGATTACTGCAAGGGAAAGTAGAAGATCAAGATTTGGGACAGGATGATCATGAAGATGAAGGGAAAAATTCATTCCTGTGGATTATCAAATTACTCTCTTCAAGAGAATGCAATAATTGGAGATAGAAGTTGATGACAGTAAAGGAATACATTGAAGAGTTCTATAGGATGAACATTAGAACTGGACAAATATAGAGAGATGAAGAAAAAGTTGTCGGATATATAAATGGCCCGAGATACGAAATTCAAGATGAGATAAGCATATAAATCCTAATGGTGGAAGGTTCTTATCAGATGGCTCTAAAGGCCAAAGAGAAGTCGAATGAAAACAAGGTCAAAGAGGCCGAGGCGTATCGCACCTAAAGGAAAAATTAGTTGCCCAGGAGAAAATTCAGAATCCCAAGGAGGACTGGAGGAAACCTCTGACTAGAACTAAGAGAGGTGGAATCTCACAAAGAAGGGAACATGCTGAACATAGAGGGAAGCATACCAAAAAGAGAGGAGATTATGATGATAATAATATTTTTCCTTGTACTAGAGGTAGAGTAAGAGGAAGAGGTGGAGTGATAACATGATTTACATGTGGAAAGACCGACAGTCTTATGAGTGTCCTGATAAAAAAGAAAGAAGCTGGAGATACTCACCGGGCTAATGCAGGGCAAAATATTGAGGCGTAAGATGTCAGCTGAAGATCGCTGATGATGAGAAAAGCTCTTTTGACACCGTGAGAAGGATGGGGATATTCAAAATTCAAAGAAACAAATCCTTCCTGACCGCTGCAAGACCAAGGACAAGGTATAAAAGGTCACAGGGATGCTGGTATAATGATAACTTACTAACAGAGATGGTAGAAAATCTGGAGCTAGAGGTGATTGATCATCCAAGCCCATACAAGAGTTTCATGGCTACAAAAGGACATTAGGTAACTGGCTACCAAAAACGTTAGTTTAGTTGAATTTAAGATAAGAGGATATAATGATAAGATAATTTTGTGATGTTATTCCTATGGATGTTTGTCATTTATTGTTGGGTAGGACATGGCAATAAGGACAGAATGTGATTCATGATGGGAGGATGAACACGCGACACCCTAGAGTATCAATGGAGAACTCACATGTTGCTTCCAATCAAGGATAAGAGGTGAAACCCGGCAAGCAACACTGCATCTCATGAGTGGCAAGGAACTTCTTACAGAGTTAAGAAGAAGGAGGATCCACAATTCATTATGGTCGTGAAGCCTAGAATTGTTTTGACCAGCACAAGAGTGGATGATTTACTCCAAAGAGGTTCTCGGGAACTACTAGAAGAGTTCACTGACATAGTAGTGATAACTACCTCTGCTCGCTACACCCCATCATAAGTGTAAGTCATCACATTGATCTACATCGAGATAGTTTTCCAAACAAAGCCACGCACAAGATTTACCGCGGTCAAGAGAATGAAGAGGTCAAAGACAAGTCCGTGACGGTTGAATAAAGGTTTGGTCGTGGAAAGCTTGAGTCTATGTGATGTTCAAACAATACTCAATCCTAAGAAAGATGGAGGCTAGAGGATGTACACAGACTCGAGGGTGATTAATAAGATAACCATCAGGTACAAACTTCCATTGCCAAGGATGGATGATCCGATGGATTACTTGGGGAGATTTTTTTTTTTCAAAGATTGATTTGAAAAGTGGATATCAACAAATTCGTGATGAGAAAAGTGATGAATGGAAGACAACATTCAAAACAAATGAAGGCTGGCAGCCATCAGCGTCAGTTTGGTTTAAAAACACGTCGAAAGTACCTTCCATGAGGTTGATGAACTAAGTCCCAAGGGAGTTCATCGGAAAATTTATCATTATGTGTCTGATGATAATCAACATTTTCAGTAAAACAATGGCATAGCATCTAAAACATTTGGCTATAGCGATGAAGAGGCTACAACAAGAGAAGTCACGATAAACATGAAGAAGTCCCTCATTCATGAAGACAGAGCTCTACGATTGGGGTTCATTATTTCAAGATGTTGAGGATGGATCTAGATAAAGTGGAGGGTGATCAAGAATTGGCCATCACCGGAAAATATCTTTGAGTTTGAGGAGTTTTCACGGATGGGCTAGTTTCTACCAAACGTTCATAAGGAATTTCAGTGGAATTAGTGCATCAATGATGGATACAGTGAAGAAGAGACATAAGTCTTTTCACTGGACAGAAGAGGCTGAGAAAAGCTTCAATTTGTTGAAGAAGAAAATTACGGAACAACCAATTTTGGTGTTGCCAAATTTCAAAAAGATATTTCAAGTAAAATGTGATGCAAGTGGATTTGCAATAGGGGAAGTCTTGAGTCAAGAAGACGGGCCGATAGCATACTTCAGCGAGAAGTTGAATGAAGCAAAAGTGAAATACTCCACTTATGATAAGGAGTTCTATGCTATTATACAGACATTGAAGAAATGGGGACATTACTTAATTCTCAAGGAGTTTGTCTTGTATAGTGATAATCATGCATTACAATTTGTGACTCAACAGGAAAAGTTGAATCAAAGACATGTAAAATGGGTCGAATATATGCAAAATTTCACTTTTGTGATTAAACATATTTCTGGTACTACTAACAAAGTTGTTGATTCTTTGAGTAGAAAGTGTTTGCTACTGCAGGAGTTCGGGGTCAAAACGTTGGGTTTTGATGATCTCAGGGACATGTACAGGGATGATCTATATTTTAAGGAGGCGTACGAAGCAGCTGAGAATCCAATTCTCAGGGATAGAAGCCAGTGGGTAGAGTACATGATCCAGGAAGGATTACTGTTTAAAGGTAATCAACTTTGTATTCCAAAATGCTCCATGAGGGAGAATTTGTTGAAGGAGAAACACAGTGGAGGATTGGCTGGACATTTTGGTGATGAAAAGACGCTCGCAAAGTTGAATGAGTCATATTTTTGGCCAGAAATGCGAGAATACGTCAAAAGGTTCGTGGACAGAAGAAAAATTTTCCAGCATTCAAAAGGAAAGAGACAGAATGCAGGGTTTTATCAACCATTAACCATACCTGAGAGGTTGTGGGATGCAGTTAGCATGGATTTCATATTGGGGTTGCGAAGAACACAAAGAGGGTTCGACTCAATATTTGTGGTGGTCGATAGATTTTCCAAGATGGCACACTTCAATCCATGTCAGAAAACCAATGACGCAACTCACATTGTGAATCTATTTTTCAAAGAAGTCATTCGACTTCACGACTTGCCAAGAAGCATAGTTTTGGATTGAGACACTAAGTTCGTAGGACACTTATAGAGGACCTTATGGAAGAAGCTGGGAACTAACTTGTCATTCAGTTCGGATTATCATCCTCAGACGAATGCACAGACAGAAGTGGTGAATAGAAGTTTGGGAGACTTGCTGAGAAGCTTGGTGACAGAACACCACAGCCAGTGGGACAACATATTACCACAGGTGGAGTTTGCTTATAATGACTCAGTTAATAGAAGAATGGGGCAGGGTCCATTTTATATTGTCTATGGCATGCATCCGAGAGGAATTTATGAGCTGAGAGATTCAGAACAGACTACAACTAGAAGCGCTAGTGTAGAATATTTCGCAGAGGCGACAAAGGAAGTTCATAGCCAGGTGAAGGAGCGATTGCAAAGTTTGAGCCAGGAATATAAGTGCAGAGCAGATCAACACAGGAGACAACTTCAATTTGAGGTTGGTGACTTGATTCTAGCACATTTGAGAAAGGAAAGGTTCCCGAGAGGGACATATAACAAACTAAAAATGAAGAAAATTAGACCATGTAAGGTCTTGAAGAAATTTGGGGAAAATGCTTACGAGATTGAATTACCTGATGGGATCAGAATTTCTCCAATATTCAATATCTCATATTTGTACCCATATAAAGCTGAGGAAACAGGGACAGGAAATGAACATCCAGAGGTCCAGTGGACAAAACAGATGCCAGTTGCAGAAAAGCCACAGATGGAGTGCATACTGGACAAAAGAGTTAGCAAGAAGACCAACCGAAAACAATACTTTGAGTATTTGGTCAAATGGAAAGGCCATCTAGTTGAATATGCCAGCTGGGAGAACGAAGCAGGGATCCAGAGGCATGGACATACCATGCATGAGCTCATGGAGAAGAGCCCATGAAAATTTTCAAGCAAGGGAGTATGATGCAAGAGCATCTCAAGTGAGCCAACATGGAGATAAAAGACAACTGGAAAAGCGCCCAGCGCAAATTTTGAATATGTCTTGAAAACATTAATGAAGTCATCAAGTGAAGGAAAACTTGTATAATGTAAAAGGACCTTGAACGATCTGCTCTCGCCCTTAGTAGGTAGAAGGAATTTATGATAGTTAATGCAAGTAGATATAATTTAATGCGTAGATTAGATAGTTTAGAATGAAAGAGGGAAACGGAATATAGACACCCTCATTGTGTATTGTAAAAAAGAAGGGATTATGCCAATTGAGACCATAGAGCATAGAAGAGAAGAAATAGAGAGTTGTGTAGCCGAATTCCATGTACATAAGTTCTCGATTAATACAAGAAGGCTTTGATTCAGACTCATGGTGTTCAAATATTCTCTGTGTATGCATTTTTGAATGTTATGCTCATGAATGTTTTACTCTTTCTGTCATGCAATTTATTTTATGCTATGTATGAATGATTTCTTATTGAATGTTTGAAATCTGAGAGGAAAGGGTAAAGAAATGAGTTTCAGTTGTTTCTCTATCTGAGCAAGAGTTCTTGCAAGGAGTACGGTTGAATTTTACGTAAGGAGTGCGTTGACAAAGGGTTCAGAGGTTTGTCTCTGAAATATTAGATAGGGTATATTTTATTCTCATTCACACAGAAGTGTAAGTTAAGCACAGGAGCCGTGCAAGGTGTGCACAGACCGAGTAGAGTTTCAGGTTTTATAACCTAGATGACTTGTTGAGACACTGTTGTTGTAGGTGTGCACAGAGTTGAAGGGAGTTCAACACTTGAAAGTGTTTGAAGGTTTTCCGCAAGGAGTGCGAGCAAGATTTTTTCTGAAAGACTCGAAGTCGAGGAAAAGTTCAGAAGGATTTGAACCTTCAAAGTGGTCAAAGGGAGGCAAGAGGCCAAGTACCTTGAAAGACTGTAAAGGAAGATAGCAATGTCATGCTGTAGTAGGACAAGTTCCATGGAGAGAGATACTTTGTTTAGTTGTGGAGAAGTTCTCAAGGGAAGAGACGGACGATCGAAGTTACGGTGAGTTTTTTCAAGGGATTCAAGCTTAGGAGAAGTAGAGTCGTTGGATTTACCCGTGGATTTCTATTTCGGGGTTTCGTGAGTTGAAGTCTCGAAATCTTTGCATCAGGACTCGCGAAATCACGAAGTGCGAAGTCCCGAAGGGTCGAAAGGAGCATGTGGGCCATAGGAATCGACAGGACAGACAGGTGACGCACTATCAACAAAGAAGTCAATTTCGTTGACCATTTCGGGGTTTCGTGGGGTGAAGTCCCGAAATCTTCGCATCAGGATTCATGAAATCGTGAAGTCCAAAATCCCGATGGAATGAAGAGCTATTGAAAGGTCAACCTTGCGAGCACATTGGAGTCTCATAAATTTGGGTTTTGAGGGTCGAGGGGACGAGTTGCTTGACATCGCAACTCTCAAAATCGCGATAAGGAGAAATCTGAAATTGGCAAGGGAAAGGCCAAGTGTTGAATGTTTTTGGGTTTCAGAGATTGAGAGACAAGGTGCTTGACCACTGGATTCGTAAAATCGCGAAGTTCGATATCCCAAAGTATAAAGGGGGAAATTTCTCGAAGTTATTTGTGGGTGCAGATTTCCCGAAAGGGAAATAGAAGAGCCAATTGTTGAGAGCTCTTCGGGCCAGTGGAAGAGGAAAGATCATGTGTGCATGGACTTCTGACCTGCGGGTTGGGAGGGTTGCGTTATATCTCTTCAAATGAATTGAATATGGATCCAGAGAAGGTAAAAGCAATCAAAGAATGGTCATTTCCAAGGAATATCTTTGAAGTCAGAAGCTTCCATGGATTAGCCAGTTTTTAAGGAAATTCATCAGGAAGTTTAGTGTGATTTGTGCACCAATGATGGATACAGTCAAGAAGAGACATACGTATTTTCATTGGACAGAGGAAGGAGACAAAATTTTCAATTTGTTAAAGGAGAAGGTAACTAGACAACCAGTTCAGGTCCTGCCAGATTTCAGTAAAACATTTCAAGTGAGATGTGATGCAAGTGGGTTTGCGATTGGATCAGTCTTGAGTTAGGATAATAGACCGGTTTCCTACTTCAGTGAGAATATGAATGAGAAAAAAGGGAAATACTCCACATATGATAAAGAGTTATATGTGGTAATTCAATCCTTGAAGAAGTGGAGCCACTACCTGGTTCCGAAGGAGTTCATTTTTTATAGCGACAACCAGGCATTACAATTTGTAACCAGACATGAAAACATGAACCAGAGACATCCAAAATGGGTTGAGTTTATGCAAAACTTTAATTTAGTTATAAAGAACATTTATGGAAATGCTAACAAGGTTGTTGATGCATTGAGAAAGAGATGTTTGATTCTACATGAGTTTCGAGTAAAGACCTTAGGTTTTGAACACCCAAAGGAGATGTACAGAGATGATTCAGATTTCAAGGATGCTTATGAAGCATGTGAGAATCCTGTTCTAAGAGAGAGAAGCCAGTGGATTGAATATTTGATTCAGGATGGACTGTTGTTCAAAGGAAATCCGTTGTGCATTCCAAAGTGTTCTATGAGGGAAAACCTTTTGAAGGAAAAACATAGTGGGGGATTGGCTGGACATTTTAGCCATGAAAAAACATTTATGCAATTGAACAGTTCATATTATTGTCCAAGAATGAGAACAGATGTCAGGAAATTTGTCAACAGATGTAGTATCTTCCAACATGCAAAGGGGAAAAGACAGAATACTAGATTGTATCAACCATTGCCAATACCAGAGAGGCCATGGGATGCGGTAAGCATGAATTTTGTGTTGGGAATGAGGAGAACACAAAGAGGATGTGATTCCATATTTGTTGTAGTCGATGTATCTTCCAAAATGGAACATTTCATTCCATGTCATAAAACTAGTGATGCAACACACATTGAAAACCTATTTTTCGAAGAAGTTGTTCGACTTCATGGATTGCCTAAGAGTATTTTTTCAGAAAGAGATACCAAATTTGTTGGTAATTTATGAAGGACA
>SNQJ01S0071743.1:31031-62507 GCA_010110895.2 Picea sitchensis | reverse complement strand
AGAGAGAAGGCGGGGGGGGGGAATGCAAAATAAGAAATAGTATATAAGAGCAAGTGCACACTCTTAGGAATGTGTATGTGTTCCTAGAGCGTGTGTGCGTTCTTTTGAATTCAAATTTTTTGGGGCGAGATTGAAAACTTTATCATTTGTGTATGCTGACATATTTTCCTCAAATTTAGGTTCAGGATGACAAACCTAGTGGTTCGGTCTGCAAATTGATAAAAAAAATAAAAAAAATAAAAAAAAACTCCATTTTTTTTAGTACATCTCTATCTCTGTTTTTTACGTTATTTTTTATAGGCTGCACAATTCATTTGTTGATGAAACTATAGGCATAGATAGATTCATCTATGCATATTTCAAATATATAGTTTTTTTTTAATTAATTTTGTTTACTAGTTTTAATCTATTTTTGTCTTTCAATATATCAAAATCCTAGAATACATACCTCTTATTTTTGCTATAACTTTTTGTTAGATTAACAATTTATAAAATGATTTATATGCTACACTGGAGGAGACCAATATCTACGATATAAAAATAAATTAATTAATTTTATCATGTCAAGACCCTCTTAGCCCACACAAACAAAATGCATTGTAATTTCAAGGATATATTGACTTTCATAATTTAAAATAAAAATACAAAATAAATATTATAAATTTCCAAAAAATACACCACACTAGAACAATGAGTTCTCTACAATTATGCAAGTTTTTGTAATGAAATTCCATTGTTAATTTACTCAACACCTTCACGAACAAAGACATATACCTTATATTTTTCTGGAAAAATAACATACCACTTTTAGCAAAAAACAAATTTCACATAGTTATTCATAATTTCTATGAATAAAAGTTGTATATTCGGAAATATAATTCAATTTCCTACATTTCATATTCTTACACCATATTCAAATTTATTGTAAGTACCTTGAACAATCCATCCAAGTTAACATATTGTTGGTTTTCCATGTTTGCATTGCCACTAACGTGTCATGAGAGACCATCATTAGCTTTCACATACCCGCAAAATAAATTAGCAAGAGGAGAGAAAAGTATTGAAACTTGATTGTATGTAAAATAGTTGAGTTGTCGATACCAATAAAAAAAAATTAAAAATTTCTTAGTTTTAATAAGAGTGCACATTGTGTACAATTTTAAGGAAAAAAATTTGTGTGTTTGTCTTAAGTTATGCACTTTGAGTTATTAGGTAGGAGGTTTGGGTCTTATTTCTTCATTTAGTATCAAATATTTGTTTCTATATGTGTGAAAGTGAATTTCTATAGGGCCTAAGGGCCTATTTGCATCAATTGGTATCAGAGTAGGTGTATCCTACTAAATAGTTGCAACTCCAACAATTGAAGTTGTTGGGTCACAATTGTAAGAGAAGGAAAAAGGGAAAATCCAACTATATCTAGGTATAGGTTGTGTGGAATATTGAGATAGCTCTTTAGTTTCAATTGTGGATAGAGTTGTCTTGTAAAGGTTGAGAAGTTTGAAAATATATTAGGTCTAGAAAGAGTAAAATATGGGTTCATAGAAGAGGAGGCTATCATATTAATGCAGATAATGTTGGGAAGAATTATGTTCTAGAGCGAGTTGAGAAAACATACCATATAAAGATATTAGAATTCCATGTTAGAATGGAAAGGGGAGTGGATAAATACCCCCTAGTGGATGAATATAGTGATTGTGAGGAAGAAAATGGGGAAAATTAAAGGAATATAGTGAATATGATAGCGATGATAGCATACAGTGTGCACCAAATGAAGGTGAGTCATTGGAAAATGTTACAAATGGAACAACAATTTTATTTTATGATTTGTTGATGAATGGATATGCATATATAAATGCTAGTATAGATGAAGATCATGCTAAATTAGTAGAATTAAAATTTGAAGGTAGAGTTAGAAATTAAGAGTCAATAATCCATGTGTTTTCAAGGATAGAAAGTCTAGAAGAATTAGTGTCATGGCTATTGAAGATGGAGAAGTGTTTTTTGCCAAATGAGATTTAAGATTCATCGAGGGTGATTTTTTATAGTTCAAGGATGAAGGGTAATACAATAGTGTACTAGATCTATTTCCAATGGAGAATGCAAGAAAAATGGAAGAATGGGTGAAAATATGGGATTGTTTGACTTTTAAGATGTTGGATTGGATAGTATGCCCTAAAATGAGGGTATAATGGCTAAGAAAACTTCAAGTTTTAATATTACAAAATGAAGAGAATAAAAAAAAAATTGAAAATCAGTAAGGTTGTGGATAAAGAGATACCATGGGGAACATCACCTCCCATGGTGTATTGTGATGATATCCAGGATTATGGTGCAATTCTAGAGGGTGATTATGAAAAGAACATCAATTGTGAACTTAAGAATGGAGAGACCCTATGGGACATGCCCATAAGTTGAAAGTATTTAATTAATTAGTTTGATGTTTGTAAATGTGCAAGTACATAGGAAGAAAGAAGCAACCCTATCGTTTCTATAACTAAAGAATAAGGAAACAATTATATTGTATAACTTGTTGATGAGTCACAGAATTGGCATATTTTGTTATCCTTTTTCCCCTCATTTTTAATCCCCTTTCACTTACTTGTAACTATGTATGTGTCCATTTTAATGCTCATATGCAGGATTAAGGCTCAATTTGTTTTCTGTTGAATTAATTTTATTATTTCATGTGAATTTATGATTAAACATTAGAAAAAGAATGAATTTGCATTTATCTTTGAAAAATGGATTAGTTTGTTGATTGTTGCAGATTCAGTTGAAACTTGTAACATATCCATATCACAAGATCCACAAACCGAGCCTTCGATATTTTTGGTATGAGGCATCATTGGGTTGAAATAGAGTACACCTCCACAAAAAATGTCAATAAACTAGATCATATTTTGAGAGATATCAGCAATTTACGAATCTATAGTAATCTTCTCTTGCTCCAAATATGTACAGTCAATAACTCGAATTTCCAGAGACATATTTCAGCAATACGTTATGGCATGGATCTAGAAGCATCATCAACCATCTTGAACCATTCATGATTTTAGTTGTGATTCAATATGCAAGGATCTTGGAACCATTTATGAGTTGGTTTTGACTTGCTAATTATTAGAAAATTGTTGTAACAAATTGAGAATTTTGTGGATCTACATTTAATATTTGTTATTTATATTTCAAGAAAGTTTGTGTATAAAAGAGAGTGCCATCTTCATTCTATGGGAGAGGACTCTTAAAGAAACAGTCCAAATTCTAATGGAATAAATCACATTCATGAGATGTTGTTTTAATGTAGATTTTAGTTTTATAGTTTATGTAG
Source organism: Picea sitchensis (assembly GCA_010110895.2). Lineage (NCBI taxonomy): Eukaryota > Viridiplantae > Streptophyta > Pinopsida > Pinales > Pinaceae > Picea > Picea sitchensis. The sequence continues at coordinate 59,182 of SNQJ01S0071743.1, read as the reverse complement.
TGTGTTACTAAATTAGTTTATTTCTATTGTATATTAGAATCGGTAACTTTTTATACATAGCAAGATCCTTCTCCAAAAGAAAAGAACATTGCTTAGTATAAATTGTCTTTTTTTCCATTTATTTATTTCCTGCAAGTGTGCTTTAACTCAAATTGTTTAATTATGCAAGTGTTTTTCCTTTCCACAATGATTATTTGTGATCCATAGATTAGTTTTCTTTTAACAATGCTTTTGAACAACGAGAGCCATGATTCATGTAAAAGGAAGTGCCTAATTCATGCATGATCGATCTTCAAGTACATTATCATTGCTAAGAGTGATTAAGCTAGTTTTGGATTAATGAAGTGTTGTGTGTTTCATTTTCACAATGTCATTTGAACAATTCGTAGGTTAATGATGCAATTTCCATTTCTTAGAAGCATATTAGATAAACTAGTGCAAGTTAGGAAGTGTAATCCTACACATACAGTGCATGACATCTAACAAGCATTTGAACCTTGGGTTGATAATTAATGCATGAACTCTTTGATTACTGAGGTAATTAATTAGCTTATTTTGGCGTCATTTTCAGGTAAATGTCAAGGGAACAATAGTACTTTTGTATTATTTTTAAATGGCACTTGGAATCTATATCTACAGATATTATCGTCAACTACATTCTCTGTAAATGACCATACGTAGTCTTTTGCATTTAACTTAGGTCATATAGTTGAATGAGTTAAAATTAAGAATAAATTTGGGGTACATTAAGAGTCACTCATCATACTAATCTCTTTTGCAAGAATCTTGGTAACAAGAATAAGGAATTGGTGAATGAGGATTCCACTGGAGAAGGATCTGAGGGGATGCAAAAACCTTCAATATTGAATCTAGATTGATCATCAAGTATGTGGTTAATATTTGTTATTTCTATTAAAAATATGTAGCATCTTGAGTTGATTGAGTTTTTAATTTCATATCATTTTATTCCAATCATTTTCATGCTTTCTTACACTCTTATTTTCACTCTTCCCTTTCCATCTTCTCTATTTTGTATTTCTTCATCCTTACTTTTCTTGTCCATTCTTTTATTTTTCCTTCATATTTCCTTTACTTCTACTTTTCTTTTCTTTTTCTTTTTTTATCGCTCATTATTCTTCCTTTATTTTAATTCTCCTGCATTTCCTTACTCTCTTCTCTCCTACCTTGCCTTACCCACTTCTCTCATTTACTCTTTTCATCACCTCTTTTCATCATCTCTCCCATTATAATCCATTAAATAATGCTTCTTCATTAATTTTAGACCCTTTACAACCCTTGATTCTTCATCATTGATTACATTCACCCCACACCTAGTCTCTTTTATCTTAGGCATAATGAAAAATGCACACTATTCAATGACTTGATGATGGTTGTATTCCTTGAATAAATTTTCAAAGCCATCACCATACACGAATCATAATTTCATGAACAAAATGTGGAAACTATTTCATGGATAATGGGACACTTCGTGGAATCTCTTGAGTTCCCATGATGGTTATGTCAAGATCTCATTACCACATTTTTTTAAAATGTTTGATTCCTCTTTTATTCTTGATTTAGGGTGTATTTTTACATTTACTACAGACCTTGTATAGGTCATAATTATTCTCCTTTCACTCTCTCATATATAATCAAGGTGAAGGAGGCCATTTATGTGTGCAAGAGAAAATATGATCTTGCATTGTAATATTGGAGATTTTACCTTAAGAATAGAATACCAACTTCCATGGATGTTTCTCCACATTGTGGTTTTACCACATAAACCTTGTCTCTTGTGTCTCCTTTATTTCTTGCATTTTCTGATTTATCGATTTATTTGATGATTTTTATAGGATATTATACCAGTTATATTCCTTGATATGTGTCATTTCATATTTTCCTAATCTAACATATATTTGTCCCTAAGGACTATCCCGAGGTAATTTCAAAAATCTAGAGGAGCTTCTCTTGGTTTCAATAATTATGTATTCTCTACTAAACAAAGCCAACCATGTGAAGGTGGTATCTCATATGGCCCCTCCACTCCCACTCCCTCGTTAGTGGAAATTTGAGCTCTAAAATGGGCCTCCAAAGGAAAATAATAAAATAAAATGGATAAATTTTCAAAAGGAATGAAAGAAAACTATTTTTTAATTTTATTTTTGACTTACATCCTTATAGGTTTACTCAAGTTTCAAGTGTAGGCATTCATTGGATGCATAATTAAATTCTACATCCAATAAGTACTTACTCTACATACTTTTGATAGACACATAATGAGATAAATTGGAAATACATTAGGAAAAAACGTGTTTTTTGAAATGAAAAGTATTCAAAGTGGGTATTTTGGATGTGAAATTTAATTATGCATCCAATGAGTGCCTACACTTGAAATTTGAGTAAACATGTAAGGAGATAATTTGAAAATGTGATTAAAAAATTAGTTTTCTTCCTTTCCCTCCAAAAATCTTTACCCTTATGGTTGAAATCATACATCTTGAATCTTATTGGTTATTTTAAAGTTGATTTTGATAGTACATTTTTTGTGTCGACGCCCATTTTTTACCTCAAAATTATCCTAATGCACCCTTTCATACACTCTAAGTTCCCCATACCAAAACTATCTAGTGGTAAAGAATTGAAATTAACATAACATCATAAAACATAGAAGCTGGCATAAACTTGACAAAACATAAATCCTAGTAAAAAATGGTAGAGAATAAATCATAGTATAAGACATAATCACCTCCTATGTTTCACCAACTCGGTATCAATATTTACCATGTAGGTTTCCATGTGACCTCCAAAATATTATTACATGTCCATCACAATAATCTTCTTCATTTTCAAATTCAATATTTGAATCATCAAAATAAGAATCATTGAAAAGATTGGTCATGAAAACATCATCAACAATACCATCATTGATAACATTATAAACAATACCATCATCAATAACATCATCATCTACATATTTAGCTTCTTCAACTTATTCATTTGACAAATCTAAATGCTCCCTTACATTATCGTGTTGAACTTCTTCAATATCATTTTCTTCCGGTATAGTATACTTTGCAGACCTTCCTCTTGGATTATACCTAGAAATAACCAACCTACTTTACATGGAACATGTGAATAAAATCCCTTCTCACACTAACTTGGAAGGACATGGTACTTTTTATGCTACTCTAATAACCTTTTATTAATCAAAGTTTTCTATGAGAGATAGATCTAGAACATATTGTAACACAAAAGGAAGCATTATTTATTCCAAAATTCAAAAAATAACCAATTTCTAAGAAGAAAAAGAATAACAACACAATAATTTACCAAAATATCTTAATAAAGGTATGCCAATCATGATTCTTTACCTGACCAAATTCTCATTTCTTTGTTAAGATATTCTTTATGTTTAAAGCAAAACCAATGGGAAATTTGATTTTCCGAAGCACATTTTTTTATCATTTCTTTCCAACTCTATATATAACCATGTAATATTTCTTAGTTGTCCATCACTAGAAGAACGAATCAAATTTCACATTACATGATTGCCTTCCTAATTGTCACTACAAACTTTAAGGATTTTATCTTTGTTACTCCTTCTATCTACGATTCTCCATATTGTTTATGTAACATTATTCCCAATAGACATTGCATCACACAAATGAGCTACTTGGAGGTTCTCATAGTAGGGAAACCTACTAAATTAGATGGAGCATATTTTCATTCCTTGTATAATTTCATTAATGTGTCAATGGAATTTATGAAACATAAAGGAAATTGATCTTATCCAAATCATCTCTCGAGGGCATCCCAATTTACTAGATGTCCCTCGCCTAGATTCTGAAAGGAGCCCTAGAGAGGATTATGAAATTATGTTTCCATTTTATTCTGTTTGGAGAGAGAGATAAGAAAGTAATGGTATTGGTCTCTTGGAAAAAACTTTCAATTCCAAAATCATAAGGAAGATAGGACCTCAAGAACATGTTCTTATTCTCAAACACACCAGCTACAAAAAATGTATGGAGGCTCTTCCAAGGTATTTGTATGTGAGTGCATGTCATAAATAATAAACACTTAGCCCCAAATTTTGTATATTAATAGGTAATAATCGTATTAAAAAACCTTAAAAGTAGTTATCTTGACATTCTCGTTGATTAGCAACCCGTTGGTATGGTGTGTTGGGAAGGGTGACTCAAGTTCATATAATATTGGACTCGTGGATTAGAAGCATAGATTCTTTAAAGTTACCAATTCCCCTCATTTAGGACCAAAAAAATAGATACTGCCACTCCCTAAGGAACATTGCAAGGGGGGCATTGAAAACAATTAGCAGTAAAATGGTTATCTTGGAGGAACTAGGTCTCAGGGAAGAGTATGCAAAAAGTTGAAAGGACTATATTGGTAGCCTTCGAAAGTGATTTATCAGAATGAGTGAAGAGGAAGACAAACATATATAGTCTCTAATCCCTTCTGGTGGGATACAAACCAAAGGTTGGTTATAAATCACTAGCATCAAAAGGTAATGAAAATACATCGATTTAGCGGTGGAATCCAATTTAGAATTTTAAATGTCCAACTAAATCCAAAATATTTATGTGGATTCTTCTTAACAACAAGGCCCTAAATTGGGGCATTATATAGAAAACAATCTTCGAAGGACCTGGTAGATGTTGTCTTTGTGAATCTAACATTGAATCCAACTTCCATCTCATCATGTTTTTCCACTACTCAAAGCAAGTCAGGAGAGATATAGAGGAATTAATAGGATTTAATAATACATGGAGAGGGAACACCATTGAATAATATTTTAGAAGATGGTGTCAAAACAAGGGAAATAAAGAGGTACAAATCCCTCCCTCTCACTTATGCCTACGGAATTTGGTTGGTCAAAAATGTGAAACTTTTTGTGGGTGTGGACACCCTTCCTCTTAAATGCACCACCCAAAGTCTAAAACTCCTCTATGATTTCCCCCAACTTTCATATACTCATGCTCCCAAACAATCCTCAGAATAAATATGAAACAAAGAAATCCCATGGGATTTCTTTGACGAAGCCTCACAAGGAACTCCTACTAGAGGTGGGGCTACATGAATCATATATCTTCCCCCAAGCCATAGCATATCCTTCAAATATAGAATTGGTACTAAAAAAAACAACTTCTATGAACTTATGGGCTCTCAAATTGGCTCTAATGTTGGATCATGAAAGAGGAGTTACTCAAATTCAATTTTTGGAGAATCACTTCGAGTTATTCAATGGATGAAAGAAAATTTCACTCTAAGAAACTTCACTTTTCGACCATTATTTCTTGGCATATAGAAATTCCAATTATCCTTCACTCTTCTCTCTTTTACTCATGTTTATAGGGACAGGAAAAAGGAAGTGGACATGCTCTTCGACAAAGGAATGGAGCTATAATTTGGCACATGAGAAATCCTTGAATCCTCTCAATGACACTCTTCTTCTTATTTTCATGAACCCTGATTTTAATTTCTTCACTTTTTTAGAGATTATGGAACAACAAATTGTGGACCTATAATTTCATGAAACTTTGTGGAAGATTGTAATTGTAATTCTAAGAACTTCTAGAATTGGATTTTTTTGTGATTGTTTTTTTAAATAAAATCAGGTTGGTGCTAAAAGCAGGAAAAAATTTGAAATTGTATACGGATGAACATTCTCTATACCTCTTGTATCGTAATTTAAGTCTTTTGTATTGGGCCTTATGAGGTAGTCTAGAATACTCCTCAGTATTTGATGTTGTATTTTTTTTACTCTTAATAAAATTGCTTTGCTTTTATCCTTGAAAACAAAATATGATACAAAAACCAATTGCTTACCTTGACAATTCTTATTATATTCCAATTTCTATAATTGAGGTGTCATTCTTCATGGTTTTATTCTAGTAACTTCCTTCCCATTAAAAAGATATTTCTTGGTAATTCAATACCTATGATTCTTTGGAGGAAGTAATTGTACTCATCAAACACCTCATTTCCTAAACTTCTTGAACATTTAGATATCATTCTGGGACCATATACTGGACTTGAAAATTTACCATTTTTTTTGAAGACCTACAAGATATGAAATAATGTCAATACTAGTAATATACAAAGCAATTATTAAAAAAAAACACAAATAATTGATAAAATTATTTACTATTAGAGTGTGTTACTTTACTTACCACAAAAATGTGCTAGCCTTGGAGCATCATGAATTGTCCATGTAAGTATTTTATGGAATTGAAATTGTTTTTCCCTACTAGTTGGGATATGTCGTACATAATGATATCTTCACATAACTTTAGAAACTCATCAATAAGAGACTCCATATATACATTCATATATTTAACTTGGTACCTACCTAATTATTTGAAAATACACATTTTTATTACCTTGTACATATAATAAATTATGTAACAAAAGATTAGCAAATGAAATGGTATGTTGAAAACATTATTGTAAACAAATATCTAGAACAATCATTGGAAACCTTGTGTGATCCTCTATTGACATCTGAGGAGGTTATTGTTTATATATGCCACATTGAATAAACAATTTTGATCTCTCTAAATGGATTCACATCATTCATTTTCAATGAAACCTTAACATTATGGGGTTTTCTTTAAAAGCTTGTCATATTTCCTTGATGTCTCTAAATGAAGTACCATATACAAGGATTTGCATAACACCATATTCACTTATATTCCATGCATCATAAACCATAAATTAAGATATGTTTTTGCATGTGTGACAATCAATGAAAACATGGAGTCATGGAAACATGATGAAGAACCTTGCAATTCATCTTATTTTTTACTTGATCGGTTTGATATCTACTAATTATGCATTGAGGGAATTCTAACTTTGTTGCATGTTTTCCATACTATATAATATGATCATTACGATGTATCAATGGCTTAATATGTCATTCTTTTATCTTTTATACTGAGAGACAATTCTCAATATGTGTAAGGTAAAGTATTTTCCATTGGTAGGATAAAATCATCTAACAATATACAACATTCAAAAATAAAATATTGTAATAAATATGTGTTAATATTACATCCTTTATACAATTAAAATTAAAAACAAAAAAAAATAGTGGCAGTCATGTATGAAGAATTATATTACATGCCTTAGGATCTGTGTGAGATGAGTGTTTGATAAATCGTTCAATATATTAAATTTCACCAACAACAAAATATCAAAGAGAATATATTTCATTGAGCCTTCATATAAGGATTTGTGTGCCTTACCAACCAAAGGTACATCATGGAAATCATCAGAGTCATCATCCATTGGAGAAAAAGTGTTGTGGATCAATCTATTTATCCCATCATTCTATATTATATCAATGTCATTTTCTTCCATAGGATTTGATTCATCTCCATATGCTCCATTTACATCATCTTGTTCACTAGGGTTTCTACTAGAATTTGGCACATCCTTGGGAAATTCAAGCCTAGGATGTTTTGTTTTTGTAATTACAAGCAATCAAATATTTTTAATGTATATATCAAATATTGAAATGATAAAAGTTTTATGAAAATAATAAAATCATGTAATGAATAACTTACCAATGGGAAATATATGTTTGCCCCCCCTTAAAAGTTCCCATAATCCCTACAATGTTTTCTAGTTGATTCCTTTAGGATTTTTCTCCTTTGCAATCCCTTGCAATTATTTCAAGGGCAATAACATTTACCATCACCATTTTGCTCCTTTAACCTAGTAATGGTCCTCAGATTTTCCTCATGTGATTACATTGTTATCCATTACAACTTGAAAACCCATTGAAGCAAATATTAGTAAAATATAAGAATATATTCAAAGAATTCTACACATACATTATTCAGAATTTCTTTACAAATTGTTTACTTGAATAGAATTTCGATTATGTGGAGAATCTAAACTCTGTTACAATTTGAAAGTAGAGAAAAATGGTGTTACAATGATCATAAGTATGACAAAAAAATATTATAGCCATCAAAATAATCGCATGATTTCCACCTTATCTCTTGGGGTTAATTAGTTTTATGAGATTGGCATTCTGACCTTTGTTTGACATAGTCAAAGTTGACAAAGTCAAATTTGTTGACTATGTCAACATATTTTTAACGGTCATTTGTCCTCATGGACTAGACATCGAAATTCCAAAGTCAAAATTTTGATGTTGAGAATGATGAAATTTTGAAATAAAAGAAAATTCTTGAAATTCTAACATCGGGGCAAGAAACAAAAAAACTATATTTTTGAATAATTTCACAAAATTTCCAATGTCACTTTCCATCAACGTCAAATTTTGCACCCAAATGTAGTAGTGTGAGAGTGTTGTCACTTCCATCCAGTTAGTAACTTCAATTTCCTCCTTCAACTTGTCCATTGTTTGTTGAGTTGTCTAGTTCTACAGTTGGAGTAGGTACAAGGGTTGGAACAAGTACTTCTTCCAAATGGTTATCAATATTAGAAAGGTGGTCTCGTACAGGGGAGAGGTACAAATCTAATATAATCAAGGGATGATGGAGAATAGTATTGTTATCCAATGATTCCTTCTCATATTATCTGAGATAAATAATGTGCTTGACAACCTCCATGTAGAGATTATCCTTTCTTGTGTTAGCTTCAAAGAACTTAGCTTCCATCTGACCTATTGTTTATTTGACTCAACTATGGTTGCTTAAGAAGTTGCTACTTTTTTGCAAAGGTCTCCACCGACCTTTGATGTTTCCTCACATTTCCCATGAGGTAAGTTAATCACACACATTTTTCCATTATGGTTGATCCCGAATAAGGGGAAAACAAGAAGCTCTTAGAGAGGAAAAGGAACAATGACATACTAAAATGAGTGAAAATAAATTGAGAGAGGTATTTTATTAATGGAGGGAAAAGGGTTCACATAAGAGAAGGATAGAATCCAAGAGAGATTAAGGTAGAATTTACTCTTTGATTTGGCCTTGATATGCTTAAACAATCACTTGAGATCTTCAAGGATATTTCTTGTGTGAGGTTGGTCTTGCATGGAGGAAAATTGATTTCTAAGAGCCTAAGACACCCTTTGAGTGTGGCCACTTTGCATAGGATAGAGAGGATTCTCCATTATGTCATTTTGTGTACGAGGTGGGAGACATCCCATCTATTTACACTAAGGCTTGACCTTAATTATAGTTGGATCGGGTATCATTAGCTTAATAGGGGCCAACTATCGGCCTTAGATTCTTAGTGGAGGAAGAAATAATGACAATTTTTCTCACCTAGTCACTATGAACTCAAGCTTTTTTTTATCATTTGCATCCTTATTAATATTGTGTCTAAATTGAAAGAAGGATATCTCTGTGAAATGGTTCCCAATAAGGAGATTCCTTTGAAGTGTCCTTTATAAATAAGGTGAGGATGGGTTGCACCTAGAGCACATAGCCTAGATGTTGATTTTTAAGTCTACAATGGTTTCTAAGTTTCTAATTAGTAGTGAGTGTACCCAAGAGTCTCATTCCTTGGTAAGTTGTGAGAGATCTTGCCTCATTATTTGTAGAGTGGCCAACTCCCCATGAGAACCATATCTTATTTTGTCCTTCAGGGTTGAATATGAAACCCCCACACCTTCCACCCCTATGTTATCTTTCAATTCCTTGTCAAAGAATAGAATAAATGTGTAACTCTCTCATCCATTTCTCTAATTTAGTTTCTTCAAAATTTGAATTCTAGGTTGCATTACGATGAGGCCTATGAAACAATATTTTTCCTTGCTCATACAGAGCCAAAAGTGAATCTTGTATCCAATATTTTCTTGATGAAAGCATCATTTTCATTGGACTTGTCCATGACCCTTTGATTTTATGGTTTCTTATTGCAAGTGTTTGGTCAAATTGATGATTATGCTCAATATCAAAACTTCTTCATTGAATGTGTACCTATCATGAGCCAACAAGATTTTCCATGATAGGATATTATGAAGAGCATCCATAATATGGTTAACAACATTTTTTCTTGGGGTTTAATGGATAAGGTTTCCCCCAATAGATTATGAGTTTCTTCCAGTCCAAAGGATGAGGGAATATTATTTGTAGCTTCTTTGTGGCTAGAGCCTATATTTGAAGGGTGGTCAGGAAATATAGGAACAAGTGGCTTGGAGGTCTCCTCACTAGATGACTTGTACAAGACACAATTAGAGGGACCCTAGATACCCATATTTTTGTGGTTCTCTATTGTGAGTTGTCTATTTTGGAAAAGCAATCAACACAAAAAAATAACTTTTGGATATATCATTTTCATACCTTTTCACATATTTTGGAGATGTGCGGAAGCTCTTCTTGATATTTAAGTAGTACTTTGTATCATTTTTTACTAAGAAGTTCCTAGCTTGAGGACCTAAAACCCTTTTGTTAGACTCTCCTTCATGAAGGGGGACCTTGCCTTTGAGAGAGTCCAGTGGTGAGTCCAAGATTCCCAAAAGGAAAGGGGAGGAGCGATCAAGGTCCAAGAGTCCCATGTTTTATGATGGTTCTCCCAATCTAAAATGTTTGCTAGGGATGAGAGGCTTCATCTTCCATCCAAGAGAAGATAGGAGAAACAATCAAGAGAGAGGATAGAGTGGAAATTCATTCTATATTATCTTCTCATAGACAAATTTTCCATCAAACTTCCAAGTTTCTATGATAGCTATTTTTTAATGTGTAGTAATTCTTTTGTAAGCACCTTCTAGATTGGTCAACTCCTAGTCATTTGAAGAGGTGAGTTCAAATATCATTTTCTTGTGGTCTTTAGGAAGTATTTTTTGTGCAAATCCTCTTCCACCATGAAGGGGTCCCAAGATAAGATTCCATGCCAACTTAACACCTTAATATTCATGTCAATGAGGGTCATGTCTTGGATGAACAATCCTCCTCAATTATAAGGGGCCCTAAACTTCAAGTGAACTAGGGTAATTTTTCTCCGATCATTATTTTTTCACCCTTCCATAAAAAAACATTTATCATCTTGGTTATTTCTTGAAAAACCTCCACTAGAGAAAAGAGGGAGGAACAAATGAATAATAGGAGTGTTGAGAGCACTTGTTTGACTAGAACTAGCCTAACATAGGGATTCATTCAACTCACCATGTAGTTTATGATTTTGGATTTGATTTTTTACAACAACTAGGACTAGTGATTAGATATGTGATTTCTCGGCACCACTAGGATCCCCGTGTATTTTGAATACTCCAAGGAGAATTCAATAAGGGAGTAATATTCCATAGGATTCATTTGTGGACGTCCCATCCATAGATTTTTCTATTGGCCTTGTTGACTTGTCGTCCCGTAACATCAAGATACATTAAAAGAATGGATTTCAATTGATTTGTTAAAAGGGAGGATGCTCCCTCCTTAATAAGTGTATAGTCAACAAAATGAGCATGGTTTATAGATTTAGCGCCTCAAACAATATTTACTCCTAGAAGGAGATTGGATCTTCTTGGTTTCTATATAGTACATCCCAAGGCCTTTTCCATGATAATATTTAGAGATAGGGATAGAGGGTCTCCCTTTCACAGACCACTTGATGCCTTGGAGAAGGGGTTGGTCGGTGATTGGTCATGCAAGTGATCTAGAGTCGTCCTATACAAGGTTGAATCTATGCGATAAATTCTAGGGAGAAGTGAAACTTATACATTTCTTCAAAGAAGAACTAATGTTTGACACGGTAAAAAAATTTGGCCATATCAAGTTTGATTATCATTATTTTATCACAATGCCATACTAGATTGGATTGCTTCTTAGACAAGGATTGTATTCTCCTTGACCCATGTCGCTTTCACAAGCACACCTTAAACACACCATGTTCCTTGTAATGACTTTGGGAAGGAAACCACTTAGCCTACCCACTATGATTTTGGTGATAATTGCGTAAGAGACACTGCCAAGATAAATTGACATAAGGCATGTCAGGAAAGGAAGGGATTTTTTCTTTGGGTATAAGGGCCAAAAAAAGGATTTAATACCTCCTAATTTGCATTTTTATTGACATCTCCAAAATTCTCCACAAATCCCATTATATGGGATTCCAAGTTTCTCTTTATAAATGGGGGGAGACACTACATGGTCCAATGGCCTTGTCTGGAACCATGGACCAAATTGCCTCTATAAAATCCTCTTCTAAGATCTCTAGCATCAGTGTTTAATTATATTCAAATTCCACCAAACTTGTGATTGATCTAGGCATTTTGTCTCATGCTTCTAGAGAGGGTAGAGAGACCTCTGAGTTATGTGAGGGGTGAAACACCATAGATCATGTGTTATGTGATGGAATCTCATGTATATCCTTTGTTGTTGGTGATTAGATGTTATATAAATGTATGAATGACTTAGTTAGATATGATATTTTTCATGCATGAGTAAGAATGACAGATTAATCAAGATAAGTTGAATGTTAGATTAAACAAGTGAATATAATAGACGATAATTCTAGATCCCCACTCATTTCCCAAGATGCAAGCACCTGAGCATTGCATCCACCCATAAGAACTATCTTGGGTGAGACTGCGCAGTGCATCCTGTGCATTTTGTTGCCTTTTGGTTTACTAGGAGGGTCAATAGTTTTAGGGGGTTTTGTTGGAAACTATAGTAGATCTGAACCTGGGTTAGCCCCATAATGGTATCAAGGATGAAGTATAACCAACAAATGGTTTTTTTTTCAATTGGAATAGGATGGGATTGATTTAAGGAGATATGTTAAAGAATCACTAACAGAGTGTCAGATCTTGTGAGGAAATGCTAAAAGATTGAGAATATAAAAGGGGATGTTGAGACCATGGAGCCCAACGTAGGAAGAGATTGAGAGATGGTTGAAAACAAAGGAGCTAGAATTTTTGCAGAATGATAACATAAACTCGAATTTAACACCACGCAAATATTTGGACAAGTACGTATTTAGCGACTTGCATGAAGTATTTTTATGTTATTTCCCGCATGTGTTGTAGGAGTGGATATTGAGGTTGAAAGATAAATACCCTACAAATTGAATCAAACGGATAGAGTGGAACTCTGTGGAGATCGTGCAGTTACAACAAGTTGATAATAAATTTACACGGGCAGTAGATTTCTGGTTAGACAACATCGTTGCAGGATTTATCACAGAATTTGCAATAGATACTACGAAGTCTTACAGCACAGCAGAGAAAGAGTTTCTGAAAGGACCAAGAGGTAGGTATATCAGATCATTGTATACTTCCATTAATATGTTACTGTATAACAAAGGTGTAATGAAAATTTCATCAGACAACTAAACTTCCCTACATGCATGGGGAAAGGGGGGAAGCACTGACAAGAGACGAAGAAATGGAGGAAGATATGGATAAAGGAAAGAAGGAGGAGTCCTTGGATCCAATCATGATTGAGGAATACTAGATCAAGCAGATCATGGCAACAGCTGGAAGAACGCATAGTGGAGTACCCTACCAATACAATATTAACAATAAGAAGAGAGCCATAGTCGCAAGGGAAATCTTGGCAAGTGATGAAGAAGAGGTAGATGATCTCTAATATGTGGAGTAGATTGATAAAATCATGTGCACGACATATGAAATGAAGACAAGAGGTCCAAAAGTAGAAATCGGAGGCATAACTCCTATCCATATCAGTGTCAGTGTGGAACCCATAAACCCATGTGTGACTAATACACCAGAAATAACACCACCATTTAGAAAACTGAATTTTAGTGGAAGAAACACAGCAAGAAGTGCATCTACACAAGAAGCAACAACTGGGGGAGATAGTTCAGGAAGCATTAGTCAATAATATACAATGCATGGAGGTAGTAGTTCAATATTCAGGATGATAGGATATGATCACACCATCAGGTTACCAGAATTCAAGGGAGAGGCGTTGGAGGACCCTGAGAAACACTTGTTCATCTATGAAAATATATGGGAAGCAAAGCATATCAGAGATGAGAATACCAAACTTGAAAAGTTATCCATCACACTAAGAGACCATGCACTAGACGGGTACATGAGCTTAGCTACAAATAGTCCACCAAGAACAACCAGAATGATTGGGGATATCAAGAAGCTACTGATAAATGAATTCCAGAAGCCTAGCTCAGAGGATAAATACATGAATGAGATGATAGAAATCAGACAGAAACCGGGATAATTTGTCTGGGAGATAGACCATACATTCAAATGATTGAAGGGAAAGTTGAAGTATGTCATGAAATATATGTAGCATAGGCATTTTTTGTGAATTCACTACTACCACACTTGAAATACCCTTTGATATAGCAAAAGTTTCAAACTCAGGTAGAGGCTCTACAGGAATCCTTGCAACTAGAAGATAACCAATATCAAAAAATAGATCCAGCAATAGAGGAGCTCAAGGAGGACCTGAAGAATATAACATTTCAATTAAACCAGAAAAGGAGTAAGGACAAAAGAGAAGTTGTTTTGTGTACCACATGTAGGACACAAGGACACCACAAGAACAAATTCCCAACATTCGCACAGTACATGGAAATAGGACTGCCAAACCCTTTGCCGACAGGAGGGATATGGCGTGAGATATGTAATACATAAGGGAATGATCCATATCATTGTCCAATGATGCAAAAATACCAGACAGTGGCTAAGAGTTCATATTGCAACTTTTGTAAGTCAGTAGTCCATGATGACAAAGATTGTAGGACAATGGAGTTGATGAGGGAAAGAACATCAGACACCTATAGGGTGCAGGCAGAGATGATGATAGGGAACGTTGCACAACATTTTAACCAAGTACCAGCCCCATATAACATGGCACCACAACAATATAACAATGTGCAGTTGCAGTATAATACCACACATCCATAGTATAGTCCCACATAGTATAACCAGGTGTCTCAATAAAACACACCACGAGGATATCGAGTTGGCTACATAGGTGGATGACAAGGTAGAGGAGGATTTGGAAAAGGAAAAGGATCGGTGGTATTCCATAACTGTCAACAACCAAGCACTATGCAAGAGAATGTCCACTTCCACCTACGACATGTATGTATTGTCGCGCATCAAATCATGACACAGAAGATTGCCTGACGTTATTGGGGAAGATCCAGGAAAAGAGAAATCAGAACAATCAGAATGTTCAATGGATCTCTGCAGAAGTGAGGGATGATGGAAGAAATATCAACATAGTTACGCATGGAGGAGTTAAGACAGGAGATGATGCAGTAAGACAAGATCCAGCACAACACCAACGGGTGAAGAAGAATGTTGAACCAAAGAAGCAGTTTGATGCACGGAATGAAAAGGAGATATTAAAGAAAGACAGGCAAGAATTCTTGAAGCCATACATTGCACCTACATAAACTGCACAGCATACTCAGGAGGTTCCAACATACGATATGTCTTCATCGTTGGATCACACTAATGAAGCAAAACCCCTAGGACAAGTAAGTACCATAAAGGATTTTCTGCAATCATGTGTTAAACTACTAAATGAGCCATCATTTGTTAAATTGTTACAAAATACGATATGTCTTCATCGTTGGATCACACTAATGAAGCAAAACCCCTAGGACAAGTAAGTACCATAAAGGATTTTCTGCAATCATGTGTTAAACTACTAAATGAGCCATCATCTGTTAAATTGTTACAAAATATGTTAGAAATATGTAACACGGACATAGAGGGAAAGCTAGAGCAGAAAATCATTAATCACTTGCATACAAGAAGGAGGACAAACAGAGAGTTCATAATGAATGCCAACATTGGAGATTTCAACATGGGGGATATTATACTAGATTTAGGCTCCGAAGTGAATGTTCTACCCAAGAGGACATGAAAATGCATGGGAGATCCCACATTAGAATATTCACATGCTCAAAAGAAAATAGAAAATCAACACAGGGTTCTACCAATTGGAAAACTAAATGGTGTGACAATAGATCTGGATGGAGTGCTCACTAAAGTTGATTTCGAAGTAATATAAATAGTGGATGGCACAACAGTTTATCTGACATTTCTTGGATTGGATTGGTCATTTGACAACCAGGCCATAATCAATTTGAATACAAGGAAGATGACATTCGAGTCAGGAGAATACAGAGTTGTTGTGCCACTAGATCCATCAGAAGGAGAAAGGTTTGTAGAAACCACTTGTTTAGACCTGAAGGAAATTAACCATATAAACAGAACCACCACGCGAGAAGAATATTATGTGAATCCAAATCCAAATGGGGTACTCAGTTGGAGAAGTATCATGTCATGCGCATCAGAATCAGATACAGGGCTAGATAATTGGAAGCAAATATTACATGAAGTATCCACAAGAAGGTATGCAAGAATAGACTGCGCAGTAACATGGGTGGGAATGGAAATCAAAGAACCTCCCAGTTTTCATTGCATAAATGATCTAGAGGAATTCCTAACAAGATAAAAAGATGAGGTACTAGAAAAATAGAGGCTCTTAGCTCTATACATAGCACTCAAGGAAACACCTGCAAGATGGTGGGGTGTGCACAAAGAAATTGTCAAGGACTGGTACCAATGTAAGTGATTACTGTGCATCAGATTTGGTGCAGAACAGGGAAGCAATAAACTACAGAGATATGATGGACAGGGGACACCAGAAGAACACTTGGAGAACTGCATAACACTATGGAAAATGGCACCACCAGAAGAATGGTCTCATCACTTTATTCACACATTGGAAGGAATTCCAACAAACTTGTATGTATACCAAGAACTGCGTAGAGATACTGCAGAATGGATGGCATTACAGCGGAATTTTATAGTCACTTTCTCATTTGAACATGAGAACCCCAACATGGATTCAGCACTCAAATAGATCAAAGGGGTAATATCCATTCAATAACAAGAGGTTGAAATTATAACAGAGTACCAACAATAGAAGAGACGGACAGTGAAAGAACTATTGTCATGATACCATGTGCAAGAAGAAGCACCAGAGGAAGATGACTCGTGCAACATTCAGATTACATAAATAGAAGGAGAAACAAAGGTGGAAGGTCCATCTCTGGAATCATAAGTATTTTCTATGCCAATCAAGGTGAATAAAGTAAATATTGGGACACATGATAATCCCAAAATGGACAGCATTGGAGACTACTGAGATTAACAAACAGTAGAAATATTAACAGAGTTTTTGCGCGAGTACTATGACTTGTTCCCAACAACCTTTACATAGATGAAAGGAATAATAGGAGATCTAGGAGAGATGAATATACCTCTCAAACCTGAGGCTAGATCAGTCAGAAAATGACCATATAGACTGAACCCAATATATAAGCAGAAATTGACAAATGTTGGAGGTTGGAATCATAGAACTAGTGGAGGAATCTGAATGGGTAATCCCTATGGTAGTTCAGGAGAAGAAGCAGAGAGGGATAAGGATCTGTGTATATCTCAGGAAATTGAATGATTCTTTCCTACATGACCTTTTTCCCACCCCTTTCACAGATGAGGTATTAGAGAATGTAGGAGGCCAAGAAGCATACTCATTCACAGATGGATTCTCAGGCTACCATCAGATCAAGATATCCCAGAAGAAAAGCACAAGACCACTTTTTCCACAGAATGGGGATCCTACCAGTACATAGTCATGCCTTTTGGACTGAAGAATGCACCAGCAATTTTCTCAAGAGTATTCATAGTTTCATTCAAAGAATTCATCCATCAATTTTTAGAAGTTTATATGGATGATTGGACAATCTACAATCTATTGAAAGATCATGTAGAGGTATTAAGGATGATGTTGGAAAGATGCAGGCGGTGTCAGATATCATTAAATATCAAGAAGTGCATATTTGGGACACCTTTTGGGATAGTATTGGGCAATATAGTGTGCAAACAAGGCTTGCTAGTAGATCCTGCAAAGATTGCAGTAATTGTCAATTTTCCACCACCAAAATCAGTACGTCAGTTGAGAGAAACATTGGGACACATAGGATACTACAGGAAACTCATAAAAGGGTATGCACAGATCACTACACCGATTGAGAAACTGTTGAAAAAACATAGTAAATTTCATTGGAATGAAGACTATCAATGAGGGTTGGACACTCTAAAAGGGAAGATGGTAACAACACTGATACTAGTATTCTCGGAATGGGAAAAGACATTTCATGTGCATGTATATGCATCAGTTATAACACTTGGAGATATTCTGACATAGCCAGGAGCAAGACAATTAGACCATCCTATAGCATTTGCAAGAATAAAATTGTAAGAGTCAAAGAAGAACTACAATACTACAGAAAGAGAAGGCCTAGAAATGGTATATGCATTGTAGAATTTCAGACACTATCTACTTGGAAAACATTTTAAAATGTTCACAGATCATTCTGCCCTCAAATACCTAGTCAATAATCTAGTGTTGGGGGGGAGGATATATAGATGGTTATTGTTGTTTCAAGAGTTTGACTTTGAAGTGATAGTCAAGCCAGGGAAGTTGAATGCAAGACCCGACCACCTTTCAAGGATCACCAATGGAGAAGAACCTACTAATATAGAGGACAACTTCCCTGATGCACAATTATTTTCAGTCCAAGTAGTTGATGAATATTTTGTTGACAGCATTCAATACTTGAGTATAAGGACCGGGATACAAGAATTCAACACTGCGCAGAAGAAAAATTTGGTATTCAGAGCTGCAGACTATAAATTGATTGCAGAACACTTATACAAGATGGGCATAGACATCATTTTGAGAATATGTGTACTAGAACATGAGAGGCATATGACCTTAGCAAAGGCTCATAAGGGGATAGCTAGAGGAAATTATGTAGGAAAATCTACCGCGCAAAAGGTCTTGCGCGTAGGACTATGGTGGTTTACCATCCACAAAGATGCAAAGGACTACTGCCAGAAATGTGATGTATGTTAGAGGGTTGGAAAACCTAATAGATGGGATGATATTCCCCTAATACCACAAGTAACCTTGCAAGTATTCGAAAAATGGGCAATAGATTTTGTGGGACCAATCAATCCACCAGCAAGGAGGTCAGTAGCAAGGTATATCATTACTGCGAAATAGTACTTAACGATATGGGAAGAAGAAGCACCAGTAAAAGATTGTAGCACAGAGACAGAAGCACACTTCATGTTTGAGTAAGTGATCACTAGATTTATATGCCCAATGATTTTGATGAGTGACCAAGGCACTCACTTCATCAATAGTACTATCAAGGCTATGACTGAGGAGTTTGAATTCTATCATCAAAAGAGTACCCCATACCACCCTCAAGAAAATGGAATAGTGGAAGCCTTTAATAAGATCCTATATAATGCATTGACAAAGATTTGCAATGTCAACAAGGACGATTGGGACTTGAATATACTAGCATTATTATGGGCATATAGGACTACATGAAAAAAGTTGACAGGGCATACACCATTCAAGTTGGTGTATAGATAAGAAGAAGTGGTGCCATTAGAATTTTTGGTACCTATTATGCACGTAGCAGAAATCACCAACATGACAGAATGAGGTGCAGTACAAGAAAGGCTAAGTCAACTGATGGAGATGGAAGAAGATAGGGTTCTAGCAGGATTTCACCAAGAAGTACAGAAAGCAAGGGACAAAGTGTGGCATGACAGACATATCAAAAGGAAGATTTTCAAGGAGGGAGACCTAGTCTTTGTGTATGACAGTAAATTTCTTCATCACCTAGGAAAATTTAGAATGCATTGGTTGGGACCATATGAAGTGCATATTGTCACAGATAGGGGAGTTGTATAGTTGAAAGATTTAGGAGCTACAGAATTCAGAGGAATAACCAATGGGATTCGAATGAAACTGTATAGGGATAGTCAACCTCCTAGTACTTAGAAAGTTACTGCATAGTAAAGATATATGTATATAGTGTATGATAGTGGTAAACAAAAAGGGGGGTTACCGTGCCAGACATCAAAAGTCTGTGCACAGCAAAAATGGACTTAGCACAACAAAATTAAAATGTCCACGTGCAACGGCTAAATGACATACCGTGCACTTGGAAAACTCAGTGCACTAGAAAAAGGACCAATAGTCAGAAAAGGCAGAAATTTAAAAAATGGTGATTATGGCAAAAAGGCACAAACTTGCATCAATTATGGGCAAAAAGGAAAAAATTTGAAAAATGGCGGCTATGATAAAGGTGCCAACTGGCAGTAATTATGAAACTCAATGTATAAGTATGAATAAAGCATCATTACATTAATCAACATTGGGGAAACTTCTCTGATAAGCTTCATGACTCGCCTATATAAAGGGGAAACGTGGGAAACATAAGACTCATTGTGAAATCGTTAAATTACAGAGAGATAGAGCAAGCAGAGATGAAGTAAACGAACAAGTGAAGAGTTAGTCAGTGAAAATCAGCCACTACCCATGATGGCACAACCAAATATGGGTGTGTCGAGCCAAGCAGGGAGGAAAACACAGAGTAGGAGGGCACCAAAGGAGGTAGCAGGGCCCTGACCAAAAACCAGAAAGTCTGAGAATTTGTCGACGTCTATGCAATTTTGTCACCGATCGAAACACCAATATGCTCTACACCAGTGGTGGATGAAAGGCAGGCTCCAACCACATCGATCATGGAAGTCAACCCGATAAACAGTACGCAAGGACGTCTCGCACAACACAGACAACCCATCAGAAATTGCAGCAGTCTAAGGGGTCTCGCAAGTAAATGGCCAAGCTACTACACAGACAGGGGCAACAATACCCAAACACACTAGATCTAAAACCGTGCAGCAACAAGAGGGTCTGGTAGAGGATATCACTGGCTAGCCAGACTCTAATATTTAAAGAAGACGGATGGAGGCAAGGACCTCAAGCCAACAAGCAAAGAGGAAGGGAAAACATCCTATGGTGTTCTCTCTGCGCAGGCAGTCGAACGCAACAATTGTTCTCCTGCGCATTCTGAAAGGAGTGAAAACCATGCCAACACTTCTAGGTTTCATGGAGAAATTGAGGTACTCGGACCACGATGTGGCCAATGAAGGAAAATTCCTTGAATTTTCACAACAGATCTACTTAGACAACATAGGAATAGGACCCTTTGGAGACCCCATCCTACAACCAAAGCCATGGGAAGTTGGCCTAGAAAACATTGGGATCCTCAACCTATTGGATATTCCCCACTTTGGAAGGGGGGAAGAGTTGAACAACTGCATCAAGCGGTTGATAGCGGTCCTCCATGGAGGATTCCTCTGGATGGAACAACCCATCTCCATAGACATGGAGCTAATCATATAAATCATAGGATTGTCGTCAATGGGTGAGAACCCCGCGCAATACCTACATGAAAAAACCAAGGAGAAGGCGTTAGATGAAGAGATGAAGAGAACATATGGCACAGAGAGTTGGCCACGTGGCATAATCATCAAAAGGATTAGCAACACTGTGAAAATGATGGCCACTAAATTGATGGCCTACAAAATGCTGCGAAAATTTCGCAAGGAAGAAGTTCCTATCGGGGTCGTCGCAGCTGCAGTGCAGTGTGCAAATGGCACGTCGTTCAGCTGGGCCCCTTACCTATTAAAATTATTCATGGAGGACTGCAAAGATGTGTAGGACCTCGACATAGAGTTCCACTACTCATGGCTACTCATGTTGATTGCATTGATGGGGTGGAGGTAGCCCCCATATTCATATTTATGCAATCGTATAAGTCGGTGTCGTGCACCATGATACATGTCATTGGGGAGAAACTATGACCCCAAGAAAAGAAGCACAAACACGATTACCTTTGTCAGGTACTTCCTCCAGATATAGGAGAGTATCATCAACACTTGGTGAATAACCCAAGAGGTAGTCGCGCAGTTCAAGGACATCGCCAACTTCAAGGAATACAGACATAATATGTGGATCTGAGCGAGCAGGGATCCAAGAAAGGAGTGGCTCCAAATGATATACTTTGTCACAGAAGAATACTTTGTCACAGAAGATGGCATAGAGATGGATATGAGGAATTGGCCTGATGACTGGAAGATCCTAGTCTTAGATCAGGAAGTACCTAAGGGCACAGAGGTGGATGCAGGTCAGTCCAAGACACCTTTAGGAGATAAATATGCACCCAAGAAGCTGAAACCAACACATAAGTCGGCGCAGAAAAAGAAGGGGGGTGTAGGAAAGAAGCACGCGCGGGCAGCAAAGAAGGATGTGCAGGAAGGAAATAAGGACATTGCCTCGCAACAAAAATACCAAGGAGTGGGGGATACAGGTATTTATTTTTCATTAATTTAGGTTCAAGCATGAATTTCATTCCATTTTTAGCCTTTTACTTGAACCATAGACAATTGTAGTTACACCATAAACAATTTTTTGCAGTAACCAAGATCACAAGAAGAAACATCATGCACAAGTACACCAGAAGTATCATGGGAAACCCTTCTCAACAAGGGAAGAAAACCAAGCCAATCATTTGCTATATTTTTCAAGAGAAATACCTCCCACACCATAAACCTAGCACACAAAAGGGTGCTTACAAACCCTAGAATACTAGCACACAAGAGCGGTGCACACTTTTCGCAAGAACAAGTGTTTGCTGAAATTTCCAAACTCACACTTGTGTTATGATTCCTCAATGGGGAATTTACCTTTATTTATATTACACTGAACCTGTCAACAGTAGTGTCTATTGGCACAACAAGGCCAACCTCAATAAATTAAAATATAATTAATAATTACCATATTAATTATCTTTTACATTAATTATCTTTCACTTTATGGTGGGGTCGACATGTACCCTTTATCACAAATGCGGTTACAGGTAAGTCTGGCTCATGTAAAATATAGCAAGGGATCTCATACACCCACTAGTGCTCAACCACTAGGGGCACATCCATCTATGCTCAGCCACAAGGATTTCCACGTCTCTATCTCATTGTGTCTCACAGGAGAATCACACTCACTAGTGCTCAGCCACTAGGATCACGTTCACCTATGCTCAGCCATAGGCACGTCCAACTCAGCAGATCTCTTTCTCACTGTGTCTCACAGGAGAATAATCTAGAGTATCACATCATCTCAACTCTCTGTACAGAGGATAACAGTAAACCCATCGCATGGGATCCTTCACCCCTCATGGTGGTACACATCGCTTCATCTCAAACGATACACCCATCTCATGGGCATATTCCCTTCTCATGGGCACACAACATTTCATCTTTGTCTTAGAGAGAACGACACACCCAACTCATGGGATTCCCCACATAGGGGCACACAACATTCCATATCCATCTTAGAGAGGAACCACACACCCCTCTCATAGGATTCCTCACCCCACATAGGGCACACAGCGTTCCATATTTGTCTCAAAGAGGAACCACACACCCAAATCATGGGCTTCCTCACCACACATAGGGGAACACAACATTCCTTCTCTATCTCAAAGAGGAGTTACACACCCAACTCATGGGATTTATCTCAGGCCGACTCACTCAGTCTGTGTCCTGGAGGATGTCTCATGCAGTTGTAATCATCAACAATGGGAACAAACGAAACCCCCTCAGCATCTTCCCCTTAAGAACCAGGGCCACCTAAGCGCCCAATTTTGCAGTCAGAAGGAATGTGCAAGAAGGAAAAGGCACACAAAGAGCCACCCAAGTACATAATCACAAAGGATGATGTTGATCTTATGGCTAAGAAGGTGCAAGACCGCATTGCAGAAGAATTTGAAGAAGCAAAGCATCAAAGGGGGCAGATACAAGATGACCTGGCTGGCATAAGACAGGTCCTCAAGAAAATCAGGAATGTGCAGAGGTCTAAAAGGGGAACAACATCCTTTATCAAGGGAGAAATAGAAGCAGCGACAAGGACTACACCAAAAACTGAACACACGATTCACACAACTATGCAGGCGAGTCCAACATTTAGGATAACTAGTGACATGTTGCATATGGATGAAACCGCAGAACAGAAGCCACTGAAAGATGTAGCGTAGGTCGACATGGTATTGGCTAAGATACCAACAAAGGCATTGTATAGACTCAAATTCAGCGTCGCGCAGGAGGTGCAGTCACGCGCGAGGATAGATGCAGCAGAGATGCAAGAAATTAAAAGTGACAAGGAAGAATTGGAGCTTGTTCTCGAACAAGTAAAGTTTGATACCAAAGAAGAGAAATAGCGTGCAAATAAAATTGAATAGGGGGTGACAAAAGTCTACATCCACCTTCTGGATAGCACCCAGGCTGAGAGTCCAAGTATAGAGGAAAAACTCAATCGTATTTCCCAAGCCATTGACCACTACAACCAACAGATTGAGGAACTGAAGGAAACGTTGACTCTAACGAATCCACCTAAGGTTAGGGAGCAGAGGAAAGCAGAAGTTGCACTCCAACTAGCAAAGTTGGAGAAAACATTTAACACAACATCAGAATTGTTTTATAGAAGAGTGCATATTTGGACAACGTTGGAGGAAGATGAGCAGGTCCAACAATGGGACCAGGAGGAAGAGAGGATAAATGCATAAATTCAGGACCTTAAGAAGAAGTAGAATACAATGGGCATCACTGATCGTTTTAAATGAACGCAGGAAATGAAGTAATTCTAGGTCAAACTAAATATGGCGCAAGTGCACAAACAAGAGAGGCGGATGCAAATGGAACCCTTCCAAGAGAAAGTAGCAGAAATGATCCCGCAATTAAAGGCAGAGAAGAAGAATATGGTGCAGACACGGGTGGAATACACAACCATGGTTCAGGAGGAAGTCACAGCATAGAATTTAGAAGCGCTTACAGAAAAGGTCATGCAGATCCAAACATGAGGAAGGGGGTTGATAGACAAGTTCCACAGTCTAGAAGAGGTTTTCAAGGGAGCGCGCAGTGCCTAGGTGGCTCGGGACAAGCCACATATTAGTGTTGGGGGTCTGTTGAGTGCAGACCCATGTTGGAATAAAGACTAATTTTGGAGAATAAAGTACAAAGAAGGAAAATACATTTGGCAGGAAAAGAAGCACGTGCAAGGTAAACACGCATGCAAAGGAGGAAAGCATGCGAGGAACGCATGCAAGAATACCTAAACATGCTAGGTTTAGGGTTTTGGTAGGAAGATGTAATGTCTAGTAAGCGAAGAACATGTATAAATAGGTACTTAGGAGGTCTAGGTCAGGGGGTGGTGTTGTTGTTGTTAATCTTCAGATCGGAGTTAGATGTCATGTTGTTGGTCATTGTTACCATGTTGTTCGAAGACTAAATGAATGTAGAATCTGATCTATTTTGTAGTTTTTTGAGCTGAGGAGAGGGAATAAGGTAGATTATGATGGTTAGATCGCAGGTTAAGGAGCCTAGTGCGATCTAGTCCGCCTCATTATAGATCTCTACATGTTTTGATGGAGAGTTGTAATGTGTGAGGCATTGTAGTGTTGGAACCATAATAATAAAAGAGTAGAGTAACCAAATATTTGTGGACATAGCCCAAGAGGGGTGAACCATGGTAGATCATGTGTTTGATGGAATGTCATGTATCTCATTTGTTGTTGGTGATTAGATGTTATACAAATGTATGAATGACTTAGTTAGATCTGATATTTGTCATGCATGAGTAAGAATGATAGATTAATCAATATAAGTTGAATGTTATATTAAACAAGTGAATATAACAGAGGATAATACCATATCCCCACTCATTTCCCAAGTTGCAAGCACCTGAGCATTGCAACCACCCATAAGAACTATCTCGGGTGAGACTATGCAGTGCATCCTGTGCATTGTGTTGCCTTTTGGTTTACCAGGAGGGTGATAGTTTTAGGGGGTTTTGTTGGAAATCAGAGTATATCTAAACCTGGGTTAGCCCCAGAATGGTAGCAAGGACGAATTCTAAACAACATTTGTGAAAAAACTTGGTGTTTTTTTCACTACCCATTAGCCAAAGATTACAAGATTTGAGCCACCGATATTCTTTTTCATTTCTTTGGGATTTTGAGAGCCATATTACGGCTTCATCCCCTCGGATTTGGTTTTTCTTTGAGACCTCTTCCTCCTCAAGTCTCCCCTAAATAGATTTCATTGTATCCTCCCATGCTTCTGAGTGTTTTGTTGGGTGATTGTATTCATGCTTGGACCATCTTCTAAGATTTTTATTAATGGATTTAACCATTTTTTCCCCAACAAATGTTGGATACCTTGCTAGAGGAATTTCCCAAGTGCATTTGATGATGTCGATAACTCCATGGTGTCACAACAATAAAGTATCGAATTTGAAAGGAAGCAAGTTGTACACTTCAAACAATTCAAACTTCAAATTTATGGATTTATCATCCAAAACTGTGGAGGGAATGGTTTCAATGGAAATACGAACATTTTCCAAAAGAAAAATGTTTTTTATAATAAACCTACCCAAGTGTTTAGTGATATGGCCCAATCTAAGTCTTTTGTTTCTCTAATTAAATCTACCCCTTTTAGCTTGCAGATGTACTAAATCCTAGCTTACTATAAGATTATCCACTTCTTTGCAAGGGTCTTGTATAAAAGGTCTCCCTTTCATTTCTTGAAGATCTAGAACTAAATTAAGGTATCCCACAACAATTTGAATCTTCAAATGGAGAGTGTCACCAAATGGAGGGACTCCTAACAATCCTTATTTTCGATCTCACAACGGTTCAAGGAATCTGTTAAATATTTGGAGGAGATGAACTTTGGCACGAGGTGTCATCCTGGTGAAAATCCAAGGATGTCTATACTCAGTCAAAAACCAGGAAACTTGGGTCCCAAAGGGTAACGATCCCTTTTGAGGACCCTCTCTCTCTGATGCAAACCCCCTAGGTTCCTCTCCAAATTCATTCTTTTAATGCATAAAAAGTGACTACATCTAATATTTTTACCTACAAAAAAACCTATCACTGGGTTTTATAATCTTATAAAACTCTTAGATAGTCATGTTTGTGACTACTCACTAAACCCCTGCAATTCAAGAGAGGAGTGTCATTTCTTACCTTGAGTAGATTTGATATCCCCGCCAAATGTTCTCTGAAGTGTACTTTCCACTCCAACGGCTTGTTGTGATTAGCTTCATCTTCCCACAATTCTTTGTTTGGCCCCTATATTGGGTCCAAGTGGCCTTTGGTCCTCTAACACTTCCTCTATTTGTATCTATTATGACTTAGTTCTAATAAGAACACCCACCAAAGTTTCCACAATGTGAATCTTACGGGCAATGGGGGAAAGATTTGCTTCACTTCACTAACTTCTTTGTTTGGCCCCTTCCTTCAGTCTGAGTAACCTATATATCTTCTTACTCTTCCTGGACTTGTTTGTTGCAACTTAGTTATGGTTAGAACACTCGCCAAGGCCTCCATGAGTGTTCAATCTCTTCAAGATCCTCCAAGTGGTATATATACACTTAATTAATGGATCTCTAAC
Organism: Picea sitchensis; assembly: GCA_010110895.2. Classification (NCBI taxonomy): domain Eukaryota; kingdom Viridiplantae; phylum Streptophyta; class Pinopsida; order Pinales; family Pinaceae; genus Picea; species Picea sitchensis. The sequence continues at coordinate 31,863 of SNQJ01S0071743.1, read as the reverse complement.
CTCTAGATCTTCTTACTCTTCCTCAACTTGTATGTTGAAACTTAGTTATGGTTAGAACACTCGCCAAGGCCTCCACAAGAGTTCAAGTTCTTCAAGCTCCTCCTATAATTTTTGGACACACTAACTACACTGAGAGGGGGGGGGATGAGCAGTGTAGGGCTCTTTTTCCCAAACTTCTCTCGTACACAAAACTCATTAGTTAGAAATCACCATTAATTCATTAACCATTGTTGTCTTTTATAACCAGTTAAATGTGAACACATATCAACAACATATATCAGCAATATATCATCAACAAATCATCACCACAAGGAACACAAAGAACACAAGACGTATGTATAATTTTATTTTTATTATAGACTACAATCCTTGGGGTTTTTCAACAACAACTGAATAGAGTACAACTCTACAAGAGAACCAAATATATAATGCAAGACTCAGCTTACAACCTCATCACCAACTGAGATGAGAAAACAATCCTCAAAAGATATCAATCTTTCACAGGTACACAACATGTCGGTAGTGCAGCATGTGTGTGTACGCTCCCTACCAGTAGTACAACCTGCGTATGTTACCGTCCAATCTATACTACAAATTGCGTATACTTATGAGAAAATAGGGTTTTTCTTTAATTCACACACTCAGATCCTCTCCAACCTGCAATCACATTCTCTTTTGTCTTTCACTATCCAAACTAACTCACAGCTAGTCACAACAAATCCATGCTCTCCAATAAATCACTCATGCTCCTCAACCATACAATATGAATGCTACTCAATCATGTATAAGCAATCAACATACTATAGAAATCACATCAGTACTGAATCATAAG
>SNQJ01S0071743.1:0-28496 GCA_010110895.2 Picea sitchensis | reverse complement strand
AACCCATTTTTAGGTTACTTAACCCATTTCTAGGTCACTTAACCTATTTTCCATATTTTAGGGTTAACCACTTTCCATGAATAGAAAGTTCTCCAATACTTTATCATTTAAATATTCCTTCTTGATTTTGTCACTTCTCTTTAATATTTAAATAATCCATCTTGATTTTGTCACTTGATTTTATCATTTAAATAATGATTTCTTATTTTCAAGCACTTTGACTTCTTTGACCTTGGGGCCTTCAAGCCTTCATATGGGGGTCCTCCAACTTCATAAGGCCATAACTCTCAAACCGTGAGGAGTTATGTGGCATTCCACATACCACCGGAAATGGCATGATAAGAACTATCCATCTAGGATAGTTTCACCAACAATTTAATTGATCTTCATCTAATTATTCCACATACAAGCATGGGTTCTCCAACCGTTCTTCTAGGATAACTCAATCCACAAAGCGTCTTCCCGTGAGGGCTTTCACCATAAGGGGACCACTTTGGAGTTCATCCATTTGTGCACCTTATCAATCATGATAAGACAACAATGAGTCATCTTTTCATCAAACAAACTATGCATCATCATGTATCAATGACAAATCATTGATCCATCTTCATCTATGCATCATATCAATGATCCATATTTATCAATTGGTTTCCACTTTGACATCTATCATTCTCATCAAGGACAATACATATACATTGTTCATCAATCATTAATCAATCAAATACTTGACATCAATCAGTCAAACCATTTGCATCAATGACATATTATCCAACAATCTTCCAAATAATCAAACCATTGGCATCAATGAAAACATGATCCAAGAATCTCCCAAATAATCAAACCATTGACATCAATGAAAACATGATCCAACAATATCCCCCTTTGGCATTGATGGAAATACCAACATTGATGTCAACACCAATTACCAATTGTCGATGTTAACATGTAGATAAGGCATGCTCTACATCAATAGTCAATGATACTATCTCTCCCCATCAATTAACATCAATCACATCAATGTGATTAACTCTCCCCCTTTGACATCAATGGAAAAGGGCCATTCTCCTCTTGAGGTTGCTCCCTCTGCTTGCATTCTCCCTAGGGCTGCTCCCCCTATCTGAATGCCTTTGATCTTCCCCTGAATAATCTCTCCCCTTTTGAAAAAGGGATATCACTTTGATGTAATGCTGAATATACATCGAACATACTCCCTCTGTGACCATATCTCCTCCTGGAATTATGCCTCTGTGCTCTTTCTTCAAATATAGGGCTCTTTTCTAGGTATGCATCTGATAAATATCTCCTCCTAGAATCATGGGAAGAAGAATGAATCCCCCTAAGGGTATGTCTCCCCCTATATTCTCTGCAAGATGAACAATATGCTACCTTATGACGATCCTTAGACCTGTTCATGCATCAAACTTGTGCCATACCATACATCATGAAACAAAAGATATGCCATCAATGAAATAGAGAATCATTAACAATATATCAACCAAGTACATCATGTACCAAAATGTGCCCACCATGCACAACACCCATGCACATCAACCATGTACATCAACAATGTGCCAAAAGATATAATCCATGAAATGTATCCACCATATGCCAACATGTGAATCTATCAATATGCCAACATGTTCATCTACCAATTATGCCAACCATGTGCATCTATCAATATGATAAAAAAATACCATCCATGAGTGTACCATCATGCATCATTACTTGCACCAAGCAAGTATATCAACCATGCATCAACAAGCTATGACTCCCAAAGGTGTACAAATCAGCTCACCAACTACATGTCCCAATATGTAGTCCAACCACATGCAAAATGCATGCACCATGATATCCAACAATACCATATACTTCTAATAATAAATCATAAGATATATCAGTGAAACTTCAATTATGTACCAACCATGTACCCCAACATATTATTTTACATAATCTAATAGATGAGCATTTGATCAACATCAATTCATACTCATGGGTTAGTGCCATGCACCCAAGATTTATTTTATATCATAACCTTGCGTGATGTAACTTAGAACCATGAAAACCTGCAACAAACATTGTCAGAATCTGCAATAAACAATGTCAGAACCTGCAACACAGAGTTATACCATCACATCAAGCTACAACCCATGTGCATTTCCTTTTTCCCAAGACTTTACCACATATATGCGGCCTGTTTCACAACATAGAGCATGTGTACACGACCTATGCAAGGTCAGAAAGAATATGTACATGTTTGCAACATTGTCACTTGCGTATGCCTAAGTATATTTCTTACTTAAGCTTCCCTTCAGTCTTTCATTCTGTTCTGGCTACTCTGTCTTCTTCATCCACTTCTGTAGATGACCCTTCTCCTCATAACTTGAGCTCTGAGCATACATATTTTCAAAGATGTCTCCCTTTCTTACTTCATTCCTTCTTCTATCCATGCTATGTGAATTCCTCATCATGGACTTTCTTCTTGTGTTCCAACACTCCTGGGATTTGTGCCCAAATACACTATAGCTGTAGCATCTCATGGAGTTACAGTAAACAACAATATGTCCTACTTGATCACATCTCCAACACCTTGTGGTGTTATAGAATCTTCCATTATATCTCCTTTCATAAGATCTACATGCAAAATATTTACGACCATATCCATTACATGAATAACAATGCCCATGAAAAATACTTTCATACCTTTGCTTTGGTGTCCTAAAAGTACCTTCTTGATGTCTTCCTTGCTTTGTTCTTTTGAAATCTTCTTTGTCTTGTGTAGATGGTTGTTTTGCAACATTGTCTTCCTTCTTTGATGGACTTACCTCATGCTTCTTTGAGGTGCTTGCTTCAACATGTGTATCTTCTCCTTTGTATAGAAGACCTGATTTATCACATGATAAACTTTTGACTTTCCAAGATCTCATCAAGATTCGTGAGCTATTCAAGAATTACGTTTGACTTTTCTATCTGCTTTCTAAGGTCCCGGCGAATTGACTTCTAACTTTACAACTTGACTCTTCTTTTATTTGAATATTCAATAGTTCTTCTATTCTTTTGGCCTTCTTCAATTTGGGTCTTGAGTTGGACAATGGTTTCAAAACTTTTTCAAATCTCATCATCTACATTTATATCTTCTTTTCCATTCTTTAGTCTTGTGATCTTCTTCTTTTCTTCTAATTTAAAACTCTTCTTGTTCTTTAAGCATTCCTTCTTCAAGATGTACCTTTGACTCATCCTAAAGAAACTTCTTAGTGGTATCCGAAGGATAGTTATGAATTATTAACATAAAAATGATCACTCCTAACCATGTATACACCCTCTTCAATTTCCTTTTGAAGTTATAATATATTTTCTTCTATTCTTTCCATGGGATAACTATCATCAAACTTTACACAAACTTTTTCTAGATCATCTTCTTCACTTGAGAAAAATTCAACATCATCACACTTTGAATCATTGCGATCAGAGGTCTTGGAGATTCTTTACCTTCAATATCTTCTTTCTTGCCAACACATCACATGATTTTTTGCCTTGTTTGAAATGTCTTCAAGATCTTCCTTTGTGCTATCATTACTTTATTCTTTATATTCACTTGAAATGTTTTTCAAAGCACATTTTAGAAACAATGCATTCAAGAGTTTTGATTATTCTTTACCTTTGATGATCTCGATGGAGTGGTATTCAATTTCTTCCTTCTCCTTCTTGCTTTGATATGTCTCCTCTGGCTTTAGCCATAGATCCTTGGCGAGAGTGCATTTCCATGCTCTTTTTGATGGGGCTTGAGAGTCCACTAAGAATGGTCTTGAGAATGGCCATCATTCTTCTTTCCTTCCCTTTGAGTTGAAAATTTTGACTTGTTCTTCAATGGAACTGATCCACCAATGGCTTCCTTCCAAATAAACGCCATTGTCTTCAAATATATAATCTCATCTCTATTCTTCAAATGAATAGTCTTCCTCATCAAGAGTTGGAACTTTATTATCCATTTGTGTGTCTATGGATCTCCTTCAAACTTGTTAAGGCTTGTAGTGAACCTCAGTACCAATTGTTGGACACACACCTACCACACTTAGGGGGTGAATGAGTGTGGGGTTCTTATCCCCAAAACTTCCCCTCTTCACATAAAACTCCTTAGTTAACATTCAACATTTATTCATTACCCATTCTTTGTCATTTATAACCAGTTAGATGTGAACATATATCAACAACATATATCAACAACACATATCATCAATGATCATCACCATAGTAACAAAGAACACAAGATGTATGTAGAATTTTTCTTTTGTTATGGAAAGCAATCGAGGTTTATCATCAACAAGCGGATAGAGGTACAACAAAGAGCACCTTCTCTATAATACAAGACTCGACTTACACCCTCAACCTGTGAGATGAGGCAACAATCCTCAAAGATATCAATCACGCCTTAGCAGTGTGACATGGTGGGTACAACTTCATTATTATGCAGCTCACGACATCCTCGACCAGTATGCATGACCCGGAGTGTATAATGAAACATGTGTATGCTTTTGAGCAACTAGGGTTTTCTTTTATTCACATCCTGACTCCTTTGCAACACGCAATCTATCTTGCTTGTCAAGCTGGTGAGACAGTCACAACATCTCCAAGTTTTCCAATATCTTGCTCATGCCCACAATATATCAATATGAATGCTATATCAAACATTTATAATAATCTAGTATACCATATAAATCATGTCACCTCTGAATCACAAGTCGATCACTCCATCAACCAAATCAATAAGCGGAACCACATCATAGAAGCCATGCTGGGAATTCCCTAATCATTCCCATCACATCAAACTGATAGTATTCATGAAAATAATGTAATCATACCCGGTGTCTCAGGTGATAGATTTGAGGCCATAGAATCCAGATCACGGAACTGTCTAATCATCAAAGGAAATTGGCACCATAATAAACCTGGTCTTCACCATTCTATCACCATCACGCTCACGTCTTCAAACAACCGGTATGCAGCAATATCGCACCCTGAAATAGACATCCTGCGTTATACCTCGAGCTAGGGTTTACAGGTTCCAAGTTTTCCTTCCAAGATCTCGACATTGCCAAAACTTTGATGTGTCCATGAGATCCTCCTCTCCCTCTCTTACTCGAATGGATCTTCAATCATGCTCCAGAGATCCATACCAAAATGCTCTCAAAGAAGCTCCATTGATCCACAAAGGATGATCTACAAGAGACCATAGCTATCTTGTTATACTTTCATCCTCTAGGTCACTTAACCCATTTTAGGTTATTTAACCCATTTATAGGTCACATAACTATTTTCCATATTTTAGCGGATTTAACCACTCCATGAATAAAGAACATCCAATACTTTATCATTTAAATATTCCTTCTTGATTTGTCACTTCTCTTTAATATTTAAATAATCCATCTTGATTTTGTCACTTTTAGTTTATCATTTTAAATAATGATTTCTTATTTTCCAAGCACTTTGGCTTCTTTGACCAGGAGCTTCAAAGTCTTCATATGGGGTCCTCAACTTCATAAGACCTGCTCTCAAAACATGAGGAGTTATCTGACATTCTTCATACCACCGGGAATGGCATGATAAGAACTATCCATCCTAGGATAGTTTCACCAACAACCTGTTATATTCATCTCATTCGCATTACATACAAGCATGGGTCCTCCAGTTCTTCTAGGATAACTCAATCCATAAGCATCTTCCATGAGGATTTTCACCATAAGGGACCACTGGAGTTCATACATTTGTGTATATCAATCATGATAATACAATAACAAGTCATCTTTTCATCAAACAAACTATGCATCATCATGCCAGCAATGAAAACTCATTGATCATCTTCATCTATGAATCATCAATGATCCATCTTTATCGATTGGTTTCCACTTTGAAATCTATCATTCTCATCAGGATAATACATATACATTGTTCATCAATCATCAATCAATCAAATACTTGACATCAATCAATGGCATCAATTAGTCAAACCATTTGCATCAATGACATATGATGCAACAATCTTAAATAATCAAACCATTGGCATCAGTAGCAACATGATCAACAATATCGATTAATAATCAAACCATTGGCATCAATGACAACATGATCACTTGATCAGCGGTTCAATGGGAAACTCAATATTATCATTTGAGGTAGTTTTTGTTTCATAAGTAACGTTGTTGTCAGAGACTATGTGTTACTCACGAGGGAAAGTGTATGGGGGAGAGTCGCTACGACTTCCGCGTGCCATCAATTAAAATCAGCCACTCTTCTAGCACCATTTGTTGATGGGAAAAATTGACAAACCATCAACTGGAAGAACATGTCCATTACAGGGTTGTCCGTATTAAGACATTTGGGTGGCGTTACGGCGGTTTAGAAGCTCCGTTAGCCAATCTAAGGTCACAAATACAAAGAAAGGGAAAAAATTAACCCAATTTCAAAACTATAATATATATATACACACACAAAAAAAAAAAAAAAAAAAAAAAAAAGTATGAACATATCACTTATGAACGGAATTTATAGGTTGCAAGTTTTGATGGAAACTTACAAAATCAATGTAAAAGATAATTGTTTTTGAGAAGCAGGATAAAAGAAAACAATTTAATATTTTCTTTTTATTTTATAAATCTATATAAAAACTTGAATTAACTAAGTTGTAAAACAAAGATGCACAGATGGTCAAAGCCAATCTAAACTTTCCTATTTCATTAATACATAAATGGCCAATTAGAAATACAAAGAAGCTAACCCGATGTTAGTTTGTTAAATGTGTCCAAGCCTCTATGCAAACAAGAGAATCCGACTACTCTACCTTCTGAAAGAAATCTCCAATGGGATTATACTAAAATTTTCCAGAATAAATTCAAGAAATGTATTGGCAACTAGAGTTTATTAAAAAAATATTGAGCGGATGTTATCTTTGTTGATATTATGATTGCAAGTGATTACAGTAAGAAAAATCTATGTGTAATGCATTCACTTCATTATCCAATAACATCAAAGATAAATCATGATATTCAAATTGATATGATGATCACAATCACAATATCTGGAAGCGATGAAATCATGAACGATATCTATAGCATGAGTATCATGAAACATAATATGTTATTGAGTGTAAAGCTACACAACATATTGATATCCCAAGAGTAAATAAACAAAACATCAATGAAACAACATTCACAATAGACTAAAGTTGAAATGTTGTACGTTGTTCCATTAAGTCTTGTAAGTCATTCATCCATAATTGGTTCGAGGCCAAGATGCCTTATTTTACAAAATGCAGAGTATTTAAAGTTTCTGGAGATATTATCTTCCTATCTCCTAGGATAGTATAAGATCTCATGAAGATCAAAATATTACAAATATGTAGGGCCTACAACCACTCATAATTAAACTGTTTCTTTTCAAGATTAATATTTTTTTCTTATTTACAAATAAGCGGAAAGAGATACTAATCATCTAAATCGAACATGTTCCTCCTCATAAAATCAGCATCAATATCTACCATGTCCTGAAAATGAAATAGGAATAAGTTAGATAATTTATTAACAACTAATTACTAATTCTTTATTTAAAAATAACTTGGCTACAAAATCTCACGACTCTGTAGCCAGTCTTATATTGGAAAAAGAAATCCAATTTTAAACCATTTTGATTCAAAAAGATAACATGCATTTAATAAGAAGGAAAAATCATTTTACCATTTCAACCAATGACTAAACATGGATCAAGATAGCTCGGAATTGATTATAGCATTAACACTGTCTACATTTTTTATCACAATGTTACCTGTCTTCTTAAGACGTTTAGCTTGTTTTTCTTCATTTTCTTTGAGGTCACGATTTTCTTTTGTCGATGGTCATTATGAGATGTGAATGATTTAATCTGATCTTGGAGGATGGGGATATCGGTATACTATCGTTCAATCCACTGTAGGAAAACCTCACATTACGCGGGGAGATGATTTGTTGATGAACATCGATTAAGACTATTTTGTATTGATACTACCTGTTACACGCCCTTGGGCAATATTAATGCCCGTGAAATCACCTTTATGCTTGAGACATGGTGGAAAATTATTATCAAAGTCGTATGGTTGAGCAGGATCATATTTATGACAATCTGGATCTTCTAAAGTCGGAAAGGCTTCAATTTCTGAATCTGAAACCTCATTAACCTCGTCCAGACTGATTGAACTCAAATGAGGTTTAACTCTGTTTCTCAAATTTCTCAAAATCATCAAATAACACTATTTCAAAAGAAACCTAACATTGTGTGCTTTTGTTTTGACTATTTGTGATATTTGTCGACATAGGGTTTCATAGCGACGTTATGACCATTATCCAAATTAGGCACAGGAGGTTCACTCCACTCGAAACATACAACATGTTGATCATGGGGTGATTGACTGGGCATTACCTCGTCCAGGGGGTTTGTGGTTGGCTTATTAATCGGATTGTCAAAATGTTTTGCCAATGATTCACCTGAAATAGGGCCATCTACAAAAATGGTAGGAACCACAACCATTTCTCACTAAAATCCATCCCAACAATTGCCTATGGTTTTCAAATGGTGGGTTAACAAAATTTTGATTAAGACGTGGTGGAAAAGACTAGAGTCAAAGCTCTGTTTTTTATACCTTTTAGACATCTTGTACACATTCTTCTCGGCCGGATATAAAGGCACGATAAAATAAAACCTATGAAGTGCATAAGCGTATATGATAGAAAAACTAGACTCATAACAACCCTCATGGTCTAAAGCATTTTAAGGAGCAACATGAGACCATGCCATCTAACTTTAAGCAAAGAAATAGGGATACCTTTCTCACAACAATTAGTGATTTTCATGGAGGTCATGAAGAGGCTCCAGGGAACTTCTTCGATTTTTCGAGTTCTTGAACCACTTTTGACCAGTGAAAGGAAGCCCTGAAGCCCCGACCCGACAAAATCTTTAGTTACTTCCAACTGGATGTCTCCAAATTTCTCCCTACACCCATCAAATATTTGTGAGAATTCTTTAGCCACCTGAGTTATACCCTTTGAACCTTTTGATGAAGGAGTCCTAGCTAGCCTTTCAAATATTCAACTACATCATCATGATATAGCAATGCTTGAGAGCCATTAGGCTCTATTCAGACAACATGAGCCATAAAATATCTTGGTATGCTTGAGGGATGACTCAAGATAGCTCTGGGTTTAGATGGCGGGAGTAAAAGGAACAATTCTGAGCGGATAAATGGAAACAAACCAAGTGAAATCCCTACGAAATCATAGTATGAACATCGATGGTTCGGTTATTGAGGCTTGAGCACTCTTGTGAATGAAAGCCTTGCGTATAGAGCATGAAAAAAACCCTCAATCCATAATGAAAATATTATTAATTTACTCTGCCAGCAAAAGGATTAAGTGAGTGCGATATTTGCACATTAATTCTCATGAATAACATGACTATATTTGATTTGAAAAGGGTTTAAATATACCAAAATGTTCATAATTCAAATGTGAATCAACTAAGTGTATATAAATCACATCAACATTCAAAACACTCCAAAGGTAAGTCATTCAATTATTAGACATAGAGTAGATACAAGAACAATGACCCTTTAAAAGAATGCATTGAATATGAGTATAATACGAAACTAAGTTTTCAAGTTTGATTCATGCTTTCAATCATCAATCAAACATGAAACAAAAATGAAAATGAAAATCTTAGAGAATTAATGAACATCTTTTGTAATCCAATAATCATCTCCAAACGATAATATTTACAAGATATAGGTGAAGGAAGCTACATAAAATTTAGTTTATTTGTTCGAGATAAGCGAGAAATAATGTAGAATTGCTATAACTATCTTTAGGATAATACTAAGAAGTTTCTTAAGAAGAGTCAAAAGCATCTTGAAGTTAAAGAAATGCTCAAAGACAAAGGAGAGTAAATAAGACTCCAGTAGAAGAAAGGAAGAAGATACCACAAGGTAAAGAATGAAAAAGAAGAGAAAGGAATGTAGATGATGAGATTAGAAGAAGTTTTGAAACTATTGTCCATCCTGAAGTCCCAAATTGAAAGAAGCCAAAGGATAGGAACTATTGAAGAATCAAATAAATGAAAAGGAAGAGTCATGTTGTAACTAGAATATGAAATTGTTGATCTTAAAAAGAAAATAGAGAAGTCAAATAGAATTATTTAATAGCTCAAAGTATTGAGATGAGATCTTGGAAAGTCAAAGATCACCATATGATAAATCAGGTCTTGGATACAGGGAGAAGCTACACATCTTGGGAAGAAAGCACCTCAAGAGCATGGGGTAAAGTCCCTCTCAAAGGGATGAAGACAATGTTGCAAATCAACCATCTACATAAGGCGAGGAAATTTTCAAAATAACAAAGCAAGGAAGACATCAAAGAACCATCCTTACACCTCCAAGAAGATGGACACCAAAGCAAAGGTATGAAAACATTTTTTATGGTCAATGCTATTCATGTAATGAATATGGTCTAAAAGCTTTGGAATGTAGATCTTATTCAAGGAGAGAGAATGGAATATTTCCTTAGCACCATGAGGTGTTGGAGATATGATCAAGTAGGACACATTATTAATCATTGTATATGAGATGCTACAACTAGTGGATTTGGCCACAAAGCCCGAGACTGTTGGAACTCAAGGAGGAAGTCCATGATGAGGACTTCAAATAACATGACTAGAAGAGTGAAGTAAGGAAGGTATATTTGAAAATATGGAAGCTTAGAGGTCAAGTTATGAGAAGCAAGGACACATTCATAAGTGGGTGAAGAAAACCGAACAGTCAGAATATAATGACAACCTTAAGGGAAGCTAAAGTTTGTCATCTTCAGAAGCATACACGAGGTGACAATAGTAACGGTCATACATCTGTGGTGACCTTGAATAGGTCATACATGCATTGAGTTGTGCGTAGAGTAGGCCAAATATGTGGTGAAGCCTAGGAAAAGGGCTATGCATGTGTTTGCATCTTGATGTGATGGTATAACTTCTGTGATGAGGGGTACGACATAGTTTATTGCGGGTTACATGTGTTGTTTGCTTACTTAAGTTTTCATGATTACATATTGGATTATGTAAAGTGATGATATAAAATGAAATGCTATCTTGGATGCATGGAACTAACCTATGAGCATGGATTGAGACATTTGTTTGTTGAAGAACAATCTTGGTTATGACAATGAAGTCAATGGTACCTTGGTTATGTGATATATCTTGATGATGCTAGCTAGAATGTCATTGTGATCTATTGAGGCACACTACTAGTACATGTATTGTTGAATGATTAGTATTTTTTGTAGTGGAGGATTGAGGCTACTTGTTGGAGTACATGGATGGTACATATTTGAGTTTCATTGATATATATTATGATGTAGTATTGAAGCATTTTTTTGGATATAGTAGTGCATGCATTTGGAATATGGGTGGGACTACATATTAGGACATGTAGTTGGTGAGTTGATGAGTTGATGAGGTGATCATGTTGTACATCTTTGATGAGTCATAGCTTGATCTATAGTTGATGCATGATTGGGTACAACTCTAGCACATTAATTGAGAAACCACTAGAAGTTTGATTGGAAAATGTTTTATGGATTTGGCATACATGCATTGGTATGATTGATGTAATTTCTTGGTACAAGTGGTGATACATGTTGTGCATGTTTGGTACACTCATAGTTGTTATATGATGTTTGGATGATATTACTTGGATAAAAATACACCATTGGTATTACTTGATACTTTGGTACATGATGTATTGGATGATATAGTTGAGACACTTGATTGATTGAGATACATAATTTTGGCACTTGGTTCATGGTGGAGAAATATCATGAGTGATATGACACTTGTTTGGCATATTGGTAGATGCACATGGTTGGCATATTGGTGGATTCACATGGTTGACATATTGAAGTAGAAGCATATGGTTGATACACTCCATTGATGATATCTTAGGGCACACTATAATGGTGTTGATGTACATGGGTATTGATAGAAGGTGGCACACAATTTGGTATATGATGTACTTAGTTGATGTTTGGTCATGATTCTCTATTTCATTGTTGACATATCTTTTGATTCATGGTATGGGATGAGTTTTAATGCATGGACAACTCCAAGGATCATCATAGAAAGAAAGTCGCGATTGTTCTATGATCGGTTAGTAGCATTTGTAGCAAATCATATTGCAATGGTAACATATTGTTCATTGAAGAGAAGATATGGGAGACATACTCATAGGCGGAGTCATTCCTCTTCCCATGACTCTAGAAAAGAGACTTATATTTGAAGAAAGATCACATATGCATAATTCCAGGGAACAATTGATCCGGGTTATTTTCGGCCTGAAATGAGAGCATAGATATAATTAAGAAATGTACAGAGATATTGCTGATATTCAATAACCTGTAGAAATGTATGAGAGATGCAGCCATAAACATAGATACAATAATACGATTTATATTAATCGGAAAATAATACGGCTGTAAAATACGAGTGAAAGACCTTCTGCAGCTAGAATAGTGTGACTTATCTCGAGAGAGAGAAAGAGATATGATATTCACACAAGCATTAGCAAGAAGATGATTACAATGAGAGCTTTGAAATTTTTGTCGCGAGAATGAAAAAAGTCATAGACATCCAAAACTAACCTAGGAGATGAAGCACCAAAATTCATGTGGGCCCGTTTGGATAAGTCAGTACAACAACTTCTCGGGGTCATAAATTTTGCATACGATCTTCGTTGTAGGTGTGTGATAGCTTCGTTGGAAAGGTATCATCGAGGAGATTCATTTTGGGGAGTTAAATAATGCCTTGAATATAAGTGAGAACCTATATCTAGAAAAACTACATTTAGGCCCTCAAAATATTACAGAGTTAAACACACTAAAATAGTAAATTCTCAAAATTGCGAGAAAGTTGTTATGAGCCAGCTGAAAAAAGATTGGATGTACACCGATATCCACACGGATCAATCCTCCTTTATTAGGAAGCAATGGTCTCCGTGCGTTGAGTTTCCGGGGGAGAAGGAAACACCCATTCTTTGGATCTGCATCACGTTGAGTTTAGCGTATTGCCTAGAGGCGTCGCCTTTGCTTGGTTTGTGGAAGCTTGTCATGAATCCTGTTGAAGTTGAGGCTGTTCAACAAATTCGAGCTACATGAGAGGAAATTGTGAAGAATTTTGTGCTGCTGCAACCTTATTAGACCTATACGTTGGATGAAGGTGCGAGGAAATGGCTAATGATGGTTGCAATGTCCTTGTTCCCCTTCGAGCAGTTGAAAGCTAAGATACTGCCGATTATGAGATACTATGCGACACATTTTGGGTGGAACAATAGTTGGAACCTCTGGTAATACTGTGAGATGACCCCAAGTAAAAATGACACTCTGAGTGCGAGGACTCATAGAACATCATGAAGCGGCTTCCTACATATATGGTTGGCCCAAAGAAGACATCTGGAGACATCGATTGAGACATCGCACGATACATCATCCTTGAAGGGTTGGGTTTTGTATGACAATCGACATTGCTGGTTGACACAAAGATCTCATCCTTGGTGAAACCAACCGATGTTGCTTAATAGACTGCTTGGTGTGGTGTTGTTAGCAATCCCAACTATTTGACGACCTATCTTTGAGATCGAGGTTCTTAAACCCCATTATCAACAATAAAATCAGTGGGGTCCTTCACCCACATCTGTAAATGAAAAAGGCGATGCCCCTCTTGAGGATATGTTGTAAGTTCTTGGTTGGATTAATTGCGACAATAGAAATGGAGTCTATGTCGATGATCTATCTTTACCATTATTTTTTAGAATCAGTTGAATCGAGGTTTGGCTCCTTGTGTTGATCTCGACCACCAATGTTGTTTTGAGTGACATTCATGATTGTTGTGCCAAGATATTTTTGGAACTCACACCATTTTGGTGTCCTTCTTTGTCTTCAGTGACCCTTCTTTTCTGTGTCTTGGATTGGTTTTGGGGAAACGTTTTGTTTAGGATATCTTTGTCATACTTTGGTTGTTGAATTTTTGCAGATCCGAACTCATGTTTATTCTGGTGCTTAAATTTACGCTCAATTTATGACATAACTCGATAGCGATACCAGTGATGAGATGTCCACAAAATCCATTCCAGTTTGGATGTATCTACAGTAGCAGAGCCCCATGTTATTTCAAAACCAAATGTCACTGAGTCTTTGATACCCAACAGTGTGAAAGGTATGGAAGGTATTAGTGAACTCTAAAACTTCTTGGCCCCTCTCTTGCGGTAGTGGTCCATCTCATGTCTGGTCCTCATAGTTTCTAGCGAATTATCTTGTTCCTTTACGCATCCACAAAATCCCAAAGTGGGATCGACCCATATATTCTAGAATCCTATATGGAAATTTTCTCGGTAAGTTTCCCCTTAATGTTTGACATGAGAGAGCTTTAAGGAGTGCAAAGGTGATCTTTCTTTTGTCGAAAAAATTATTGAGCAGAGAAATAACTTTCTAGCCGAGTTAACCATTTTCTAGGGCTTCTTCATCTATCGTCCTTCAAATACAGAGATATCAAAATTAACTTGTACCATGAAAGGTGGTGCCTTCAAAGTGGCAGCTTGATGAAGATGCACTGATGCTATCGATAGGAATTAAGGATGTGGAAAAATTCTCCATCATTTAGATCCTCATCGTAGAGATCTTGCTCAAGCAACAGATTGATGAGATCGTTTGCTCCGTCGATTTATTTTCTTCCACCATTGAGGTTTCTTGGGTGTCGCGAGTGATTGTATTCCAAGAGAGACAAGCGAGACCCAACTTGCTATACCTTTCGGACCTCATGGGACATGCACTGAAAAAAAAGCGATCAAGAGTAGCTTGATCTGATACCAGCAGTCCGGATTGTTTACCGGCACAAAATGAGGCGGGGAATATAATAAAGAAATAACCGAGAGATATTGCAGATATTCAATAATATAATAGAAATGTATCAGATATTAGGCGACAAAACACCGGATATCTGATGGCCGATTTCTATTAATGGAAAGTAATACGGTATGCAAAAATACAGTGAACTACGCTAGAATGGTGAGTGCGGCTTATCTCTGAGAAGAGATGTGACTGACACTCACGCGTCATGAAGATGATTACAATGAGGATATGAAGGCATTTTACAATAAACGAGAAGTCACCAAAATTCTAGACATCCAAAAACCCTAACCCTAGGAGATGAAGCGCCAAAATTCATGTAGGCCCCGTTTGGGTAAGTGAGTACATCAACTTCGAGGTGTGCTTTTCACATCTGATCTCCCGTTTTGAAACGTGTGATAGCTTCGTTGGAAAGGTATCATCAAGGAGATTCATTTTGGGGGCTAAATTATGACTTTGGATCTCATTGAGAACCTCTATCTGAAAAACCTTCATTTAGGCCCTCAAAATGTGCAAGTTAACACCTTTAAAAATATTAAAATTGTCAAAATTACTGACAGTTTTGGTCGGTCAAAAGGTGGGTGTACCAGATATCCACTGGTCCGAAATGGTCCACGCAGGAGGTATGAAGCGATGTATCTTCAACGTACATCAGTGAGTATCAGCACCAAAGGGGAGATATTAAATTAGAGGAAGATCAAAGGAATTGAGACAAGGGGAGCATCCTCGAGGAGAATGGATCTTTGCCATTGATGTCAAAGGGAGATAGTAAAAGGTGTGATTGATGATTATTGATGGGAGATAGTCACATTGACTATTAATGTAGAGCATGACATGTTGACATCAATAATTGGTAATTGGTGTTGACCTCAATGTTGGTATTGCCATCAATGCCAAAGTGTTGGATCATGTTGTCATTGATGCTAATGGTTTGATTGATGTCAAGTGATTGATTGATTAGTTGATTTCAAGTGATTGATTGATAATTGATGAACAATGTCTTGATGTAATATCTATTTTCCTTGATAAGAATGGCCAAATGAAGATGAATCAATGAGTTGTCATTGATATGATGCATAGATGAAGATGGATCAATGAGTTGTCATTGATACATGATGAAAGATGGATCAATGTATGATATATGATGCATAGTTTTGTGATGTAAAAATGACTCATTATTGTCTTATCATGGTTGATAAGGAATACAAATGGATGAACTCAAAGTGGTCCCATTATGTAATTTGAAATCCCTCAGGAAGATGATTTCTGGGGTTGAGTTATCCTTGAAATATGGTTGGAGAACCCATGCTTGATTGTAGCACAATGATATGAAGATCAATGAATTTATCAATGAAATATTCTAGATGGATAGTGCTTGTCATGCCATTTCAGATGATATAATGGAATGTCACATAACTCTAATGGTTTGAATTTATGGCCTTACGAGTTGGAGGACCCTCATATGTTGGCTTGAATCCCCAAAAGTCAAAGAAGTCAAAATATTGCAAGAAATTATTATTTAAATGATAAAAGTGAGGTGACAAAGTCGGAGGAATATTCAAATGATAAAATGGTTAACTTTCTCAATTATGGAAAGTGGTTAACCTAAAATAAGGAAAATAGGTTAAGTGACCAGAAATGGGTTAAAGTGACTAGAAGATGAAAAGTATAAATAAGAGGCAAGGGTCTCTTGTGAAAAGTACATTTTGGAATGTCTTATGCATTTTTGTGAGAAATATTAGAGTATAGCTCTTGTTGCATATCTTGAAACATGTATTGAAGATCTATTTTGAGAGAGAGAGAGTATGGAGGGATCTCATGGATGCATCAAAGAGTTTAACAAGTCTAAGATCATGGCGACGAAAGTTTGAAGTTCAAAACCCTAGTTTCTTAGGCATATGTGGGTTACATGTCATTGTATAGTGTGCGTACATATGCGGAGCTAGAAATGTATTATAGTTACGCCCATACATGTGGGATGGAAGTGTATTAGGGTGAGTACATGTTGGTATTGAAATCCATGGAAGCTTGAAGAGATGAAGATGCAAAAGTTCTAGATTATGAGATCAATCTCCCGGGAATACAATGCTCAAATACGTAAAATACCTATCCATTGGTTCAAAAGGTATGGTAACATGGTTGTCTTGATGGATACTCTTGCTTATTGTTGGATGAATGTAAGGCATTCTTGGTATGGATGTTATGATGGTTTGAGTTGGTTGATGGAGTGAGAAGCACTCTTATGATTTCTATAGTATATTGGTTACTTATTTTTTAGTAGCATTCATACTTTCTTTGCAGCTGTTTATTTTTTAGTAGCATTCATATTATATGATTGATAGAAAAGCATGAGTATGCTATTGGAGAGATTGGATGTGTTGTTGGTCGTGGGTCAGATTGGATAGTGAGAGATAGAAGAGAATAATGACTGCCGGAGTTAGAGAGGGATCACAGTATGTGAAGCAAAGCAAAACCCTTGTTGCTCAGAAGTATATGCATGATGTAGTATAGAACTATCATGCATTACATGCATTAGGGCTATACTAATGGTAGAACACGTATACACACGTACATACGTGGGGCTATACTATTGGTAGGGCACGTACATACACATGCTGCACTACCGAGAGGTCGCGTACCTATGACAAATTGATATTTTTGGAGGATTGTTGCCTCATCTCAGTTGGTGCTAAGGATGTAAGATGAGTCTTGCATATTGAGCTGGTGCTCTTGTAGAGTTGTACTCTATTCAGTTGTTGCTGATAAACCCCAAGGATTGAAGTCTGTAATAAAAAAAAAATTGTATATACATCTTGTGTTCTTTGTGTTCCTTGTGGTGATGATTTGTTGATGATATATTGCTGATATATGTTGTTGATATGTGTTCACATTTAACTGGTTATAAAAGACAACAATGGTTAATGAATTAATGGTGATTTCTAACTAATGAGTTTTGTGTACGA
This sequence comes from Picea sitchensis, assembly GCA_010110895.2. NCBI lineage: Eukaryota > Viridiplantae > Streptophyta > Pinopsida > Pinales > Pinaceae > Picea > Picea sitchensis. The sequence continues at coordinate 10,576 of SNQJ01S0071743.1, read as the reverse complement.
GAGAAGTTTGGGAAAAAGAGCCCTACACTGCTCATCCCCCCCCCTCTCAGTGTAGTTAGTGTGTCCAAAAATTATAGGAGGAGCTTGAAGAACTTGAACTCTTGTGGAGGCCTTGGCGAGTGTTCTAACCATAACTAAGTTTCAACATACAAGTTGAGGAAGAGTAAGAAGATCTAGAGGTTAGAGATCCATTAATTAAGTGTATATATACCACTTGGAGGATCTTGAAGAGATTGAACACTCATGGAGGCCTTGGCGAGTGTTCTAACCATAACTAAGTTGCAACAAACAAGTCCAGGAAGAGTAAGAAGATATATAGGTTACTCAGACTGAAGGAAGGGGCCAAACAAAGAAGTTAGTGAAGTGAAGCAAATCTTTCCCCCATTGCCCGTAAGATTCACATTGTGGAAACTTTGGTGGGTGTTCTTATTAGAACTAAGTCATAATAGATACAAATAGAGGAAGTGTTAGAGGACCAAAGGCCACTTGGACCCAATATAGGGGCCAAACAAAGAATTGTGGGAAGATGAAGCTAATCACAACAAGCCGTTGGAGTGGAAAGTACACTTCAGAGAACATTTGGCGGGGATATCAAATCTACTCAAGGTAAGAAATGACACTCCTCTCTTGAATTGCAGGGGTTTAGTGAGTAGTCACAAACATGACTATCTAAGAGTTTTATAAGATTATAAAACCCAGTGATAGGTTTTTTTGTAGGTAAAAATATTAGATGTAGTCACTTTTTATGCATTAAAAGAATGAATTTGGAGAGGAACCTAGGGGGTTTGCATCAGAGAGAGAGGGTCCTCAAAAGGGATCGTTACCCTTTGGGACCCAAGTTTCCTGGTTTTTGACTGAGTATAGACATCCTTGGATTTTCACCAGGATGACACCTCGTGCCAAAGTTCATCTCCTCCAAATATTTAACAGATTCCTTGAACCGTTGTGAGATCGAAAATAAGGATTGTTAGGAGTCCCTCCATTTGGTGACACTCTCCATTTGAAGATTCAAATTGTTGTGGGATACCTTAATTTAGTTCTAGATCTTCAAGAAATGAAAGGGAGACCTTTTATACAAGACCCTTGCAAAGAAGTGGATAATCTTATAGTAAGCTAGGATTTAGTACATCTGCAAGCTAAAAGGGGTAGATTTAATTAGAGAAACAAAAGACTTAGATTGGGCCATATCACTAAACACTTGGGTAGGTTTATTATAAAAAACATTTTTCTTTTGGAAAATGTTCGTATTTCCATTGAAACCATTCCCTCCACAGTTTTGGATGATAAATCCATAAATTTGAAGTTTGAATTGTTTGAAGTGTACAACTTGCTTCCTTTCAAATTCGATACTTTATTGTTGTGACACCATGGAGTTATCGACATCATCAAATGCACTTGGGAAATTCCTCTAGCAAGGTATCCAACATTTGTTGGGGAAAAAATGGTTAAATCCATTAATAAAAATCTTAGAAGATGGTCCAAGCATGAATACAATCACCCAACAAAACACTCAGAAGCATGGGAGGATACAATGAAATCTATTTAGGGGAGACTTGAGGAGGAAGAGGTCTCAAAGAAAAACCAAATCCGAGGGGATGAAGCCGTAATATGGCTCTCAAAATCCCAAAGAAATGAAAAAGAATATCGGTGGCTCAAATCTTGTAATCTTTGGCTAATGGGTAGTGAAAAAAACACCAAGTTTTTTCACAAATGTTGTTTAGAATTCGTCCTTGCTACCATTCTGGGGCTAACCCAGGTTTAGATATACTCTGATTTCCAACAAAACCCCCTAAAACTATCACCCTCCTGGTAAACCAAAAGGCAACACAATGCACAGGATGCACTGCATAGTCTCACCCGAGATAGTTCTTATGGGTGGTTGCAATGCTCAGGTGCTTGCAACTTGGGAAATGAGTGGGGATATGGTATTATCCTCTGTTATATTCACTTGTTTAATATAACATTCAACTTATATTGATTAATCTATCATTCTTACTCATGCATGACAAATATCAGATCTAACTAAGTCATTCATACATTTGTATAACATCTAATCACCAACAACAAATGAGATACATGACATTCCATCAAACACATGATCTACCATGGTTCACCCCTCTTGGGCTATGTCCACAAATATTTGGTTACTCTACTCTTTTATTATTATGGTTCCAACACTACAATGCCTCACACATTACAACTCTCCATCAAAACATGTAGAGATCTATAATGAGGCGGACTAGATCGCACTAGGCTCCTTAACCTGCGATCTAACCATCATAATCTACCTTATTCCCTCTCCTCAGCTCAAAAAACTACAAAATAGATCAGATTCTACATTCATTTAGTCTTCGAACAACATGGTAACAATGACCAACAACATGACATCTAACTCCGATCTGAAGATTAACAACAACAACACCACCCCCTGACCTAGACCTCCTAAGTACCTATTTATACATGTTCTTCGCTTACTAGACATTACATCTTCCTACCAAAACCCTAAACCTAGCATGTTTAGGTATTCTTGCATGCGTTCCTCGCATGCTTTCCTCCTTTGCATGCGTGTTTACCTTGCACGTGCTTCTTTTCCTGCCAAATGTATTTTCCTTCTTTGTACTTTATTCTCCAAAATTAGTCTTTATTCCAACATGGGTCTGCACTCAACAGACCCCCAACACTAATATGTGGCTTGTCCCGAGCCACCTAGGCACTGCGCGCTCCCTTGAAAACCTCTTCTAGACTGTGGAACTTGTCTATCAACCCCCTTCCTCATGTTTGGATCTGCATGACCTTTTCTGTAAGCGCTTCTAAATTCTATGCTGTGACTTCCTCCTGAACCATGGTTGTGTATTCCACCCGTGTCTGCACCATATTCTTCTTCTCTGCCTTTAATTGCGGGATCATTTCTGCTACTTTCTCTTGGAAGGGTTCCATTTGCATCCGCCTCTCTTGTTTGTGCACTTGCGCCATATTTAGTTTGACCTAGAATTACTTCATTTCCTGCGTTCATTTAAAACGATCAGTGATGCCCATTGTATTCTACTTCTTCTTAAGGTCCTGAATTTATGCATTTATCCTCTCTTCCTCCTGGTCCCATTGTTGGACCTGCTCATCTTCCTCCAACGTTGTCCAAATATGCACTCTTCTATAAAACAATTCTGATGTTGTGTTAAATGTTTTCTCCAACTTTGCTAGTTGGAGTGCAACTTCTGCTTTCCTCTGCTCCCTAACCTTAGGTGGATTCGTTAGAGTCAACGTTTCCTTCAGTTCCTCAATCTGTTGGTTGTAGTGGTCAATGGCTTGGGAAATACGATTGAGTTTTTCCTCTATACTTGGACTCTCAGCCTGGGTGCTATCCAGAAGGTGGATGTAGACTTTTGTCACCCCCTATTCAATTTTATTTGCACGCTATTTCTCTTCTTTGGTATCAAACTTTACTTGTTCGAGAACAAGCTCCAATTCTTCCTTGTCACTTTTAATTTCTTGCATCTCTGCTGCATCTATCCTCGCGCGTGACTGCACCTCCTGCGCGACGCTGAATTTGAGTCTATACAATGCCTTTGTTGGTATCTTAGCCAATACCATGTCGACCTACGCTACATCTTTCAGTGGCTTCTGTTCTGCGGTTTCATCCATATGCAACATGTCACTAGTTATCCTAAATGTTGGACTCGCCTGCATAGTTGTGTGAATCGTGTGTTCAGTTTTTGGTGTAGTCCTTGTCGCTGCTTCTATTTCTCCCTTGATAAAGGATGTTGTTCCCCTTTTAGACCTCTGCACATTCCTGATTTTCTTGAGGACCTGTCTTATGCCAGCCAGGTCATCTTGTATCTGCCCCCTTTGATGCTTTGCTTCTTCAAATTCTTCTGCAATGCGGTCTTGCACCTTCTTAGCCATAAGATCAACATCATCCTTTGTGATTATGTACTTGGGTGGCTCTTTGTGTGCCTTTTCCTTCTTGCACATTCCTTCTGACTGCAAAATTGGGCGCTTAGGTGGCCCTGGTTCTTAAGGGGAAGATGCTGAGGGGGTTTCGTTTGTTCCCATTGTTGATGATTACAACTGCATGAGACATCCTCCAGGACACAGACTGAGTGAGTCGGCCTGAGATAAATCCCATGAGTTGGGTGTGTAACTCCTCTTTGAGATAGAGAAGGAATGTTGTGTTCCCCTATGTGTGGTGAGGAAGCCCATGATTTGGGTGTGTGGTTCCTCTTTGAGACAAATATGGAACGCTGTGTGCCCTATGTGGGGTGAGGAATCCTATGAGAGGGGTGTGTGGTTCCTCTCTAAGATGGATATGGAATGTTGTGTGCCCCTATGTGGGGAATCCCATGAGTTGGGTGTGTCGTTCTCTCTAAGACAAAGATGAAATGTTGTGTGCCCATGAGAAGGGAATATGCCCATGAGATGGGTGTATCGTTTGAGATGAAGCGATGTGTACCACCATGAGGGGTGAAGGATCCCATGCGATGGGTTTACTGTTATCCTCTGTACAGAGAGTTGAGATGATGTGATACTCTAGATTATTCTCCTGTGAGACACAGTGAGAAAGAGATCTGCTGAGTTGGACGTGCCTATGGCTGAGCATAGGTGAACGTGATCCTAGTGGCTGAGCACTAGTGAGTGTGATTCTCCTGTGAGACACAATGAGATAGAGACGTGGAAATCCTTGTGGCTGAGCATAGATGGATGTGCCCCTAGTGGTTGAGCACTAGTGGGTGTATGAGATCCCTTGCTATATTTTACATGAGCCAGACTTACCTGTAACCGCATTTGTGATAAAGGGTACATGTCGACCCCACCATAAAGTGAAAGATAATTAATGTAAAAGATAATTAATATGGTAATTATTAATTATATTTTAATTTATTGAGGTTGGCCTTGTTGTGCCAATAGACACTACTGTTGACAGGTTCAGTGTAATATAAATAAAGGTAAATTCCCCATTGAGGAATCATAACACAAGTGTGAGTTTGGAAATTTCAGCAAACACTTGTTCTTGCGAAAAGTGTGCACCGCTCTTGTGTGCTAGTATTCTAGGGTTTGTAAGCACCCTTTTGTGTGCTAGGTTTATGGTGTGGGAGGTATTTCTCTTGAAAAATATAGCAAATGATTGGCTTGGTTTTCTTCCCTTGTTGAGAAGGGTTTCCCATGATACTTCTGGTGTACTTGTGCATGATGTTTCTTCTTGTGATCTTGGTTACTGCAAAAAATTGTTTATGGTGTAACTACAATTGTCTATGGTTCAAGTAAAAGGCTAAAAATGGAATGAAATTCATGCTTGAACCTAAATTAATGAAAAATAAATACCTGTATCCCCCACTCCTTGGTATTTTTGTTGCGAGGCAATGTCCTTATTTCCTTCCTGCACATCCTTCTTTGCTGCCCGCGCGTGCTTCTTTCCTACACCCCCCTTCTTTTTCTGCGCCGACTTATGTGTTGGTTTCAGCTTCTTGGGTGCATATTTATCTCCTAAAGGTGTCTTGGACTGACCTGCATCCACCTCTGTGCCCTTAGGTACTTCCTGATCTAAGACTAGGATCTTCCAGTCATCAGGCCAATTCCTCATATCCATCTCTATGCCATCTTCTGTGACAAAGTATTCTTCTGTGACAAAGTATATCATTTGGAGCCACTCCTTTCTTGGATCCCTGCTCGCTCAGATCCACATATTATGTCTGTATTCCTTGAAGTTGGCGATGTCCTTGAACTGCGCGACTACCTCTTGGGTTATTCACCAAGTGTTGATGATACTCTCCTATATCTGGAGGAAGTACCTGACAAAGGTAATCGTGTTTGTGCTTCTTTTCTTGGGGTCATAGTTTCTCCCCAATGACATGTATCATGGTGCACGACACCGACTTATACGATTGCATAAATATGAATATGGGGGCTACCTCCACCCCATCAATGCAATCAACATGAGTAGCCATGAGTAGTGGAACTCTATGTCGAGGTCCTACACATCTTTGCAGTCCTCCATGAATAATTTTAATAGGTAAGGGGCCCAGCTGAACGACGTGCCATTTGCACACTGCACTGCAGCTGCGACGACCCCGATAGGAACTTCTTCCTTGCGAAATTTTCGCAGCATTTTGTAGGCCATCAATTTAGTGGCCATCATTTTCACAGTGTTGCTAATCCTTTTGATGATTATGCCACGTGGCCAACTCTCTGTGCCATATGTTCTCTTCATCTCTTCATCTAACGCCTTCTCCTTGGTTTTTTCATGTAGGTATTGCGCGGGGTTCTCACCCATTGACGACAATCCTATGATTTATATGATTAGCTCCATGTCTATGGAGATGGGTTGTTCCATCCAGAGGAATCCTCCATGGAGGACCGCTATCAACCGCTTGATGCAGTTGTTCAACTCTTCCCCCCTTCCAAAGTGGGGAATATCCAATAGGTTGAGGATCCCAATGTTTTCTAGGCCAACTTCCCATGGCTTTGGTTGTAGGATGGGGTCTCCAAAGGGTCCTATTCCTATGTTGTCTAAGTAGATCTGTTGTGAAAATTCAAGGAATTTTCCTTCATTGGCCACATCGTGGTCCGAGTACCTCAATTTCTCCATGAAACCTAGAAGTGTTGGCATGGTTTTCACTCCTTTCAGAATGCGCAGGAGAACAATTGTTGCGTTCGACTGCCTGCGCAGAGAGAACACCATAGGATGTTTTCCCTTCCTCTTTGCTTGTTGGCTTGAGGTCCTTGCCTCCATCCGTCTTCTTTAAATATTAGAGTCTGGCTAGCCAGTGATATCCTCTACCAGACCCTCTTGTTGCTGCACGGTTTTAGATCTAGTGTGTTTGGGTATTGTTGCCCCTGTCTGTGTAGTAGCTTGGCCATTTACTTGCGAGACCCCTTAGACTGCTGCAATTTCTGATGGGTTGTCTGTGTTGTGCGAGACGTCCTTGCGTACTGTTTATCGGGTTGACTTCCATGATCGATGTGGTTGGAGCCTGCCTTTCATCCACCACTGGTGTAGAGCATATTGGTGTTTCGATCGGTGACAAAATTGCATAGACGTCGACAAATTCTCAGACTTTCTGGTTTTTGGTCAGGGCCCTGCTACCTCCTTTGGTGCCCTCCTACTCTGTGTTTTCCTCCCTGCTTGGCTCGACACACCCATATTTGGTTGTGCCATCATGGGTAGTGGCTGATTTTCACTGACTAACTCTTCACTTGTTCGTTTACTTCATCTCTGCTTGCTCTATCTCTCTGTAATTTAACGATTTCACAATGAGTCTTATGTTTCCCACGTTTCCCCTTTATATAGGCGAGTCATGAAGCTTATCAGAGAAGTTTCCCCAATGTTGATTAATGTAATGATGCTTTATTCATACTTATACATTGAGTTTCATAATTACTGCCAGTTGGCACCTTTATCATAGCCGCCATTTTTCAAATTTTTTCCTTTTTGCCCATAATTGATGCAAGTTTGTGCCTTTTTGCCATAATCACCATTTTTTAAATTTCTGCCTTTTCTGACTATTGGTCCTTTTTCTAGTGCACTGAGTTTTCCAAGTGCACGGTATGTCATTTAGCCGTTGCACGTGGACATTTTAATTTTGTTGTGCTAAGTCCATTTTTGCTGTGCACAGACTTTTGATGTCTGGCACGGTAACCCCCCTTTTTGTTTACCACTATCATACACTATATACATATATCTTTACTATGCAGTAACTTTCTAAGTACTAGGAGGTTGACTATCCCTATACAGTTTCATTCGAATCCCATTGGTTATTCCTCTGAATTCTGTAGCTCCTAAATCTTTCAACTATACAACTCCCCTATCTGTGACAATATGCACTTCATATGGTCCCAACCAATGCATTCTAAATTTTCCTAGGTGATGAAGAAATTTACTGTCATACACAAAGACTAGGTCTCCCTCCTTGAAAATCTTCCTTTTGATATGTCTGTCATGCCACACTTTGTCCCTTGCTTTCTGTACTTCTTGGTGAAATCCTGCTAGAACCCTATCTTCTTCCATCTCCATCAGTTGACTTAGCCTTTCTTGTACTGCACCTCATTCTGTCATGTTGGTGATTTCTGCTACGTGCATAATAGGTACCAAAAATTCTAATGGCACCACTTCTTCTTATCTATACACCAACTTGAATGGTGTATGCCCTGTCAACTTTTTTCATGTAGTCCTATATGCCCATAATAATGCTAGTATATTCAAGTCCCAATCGTCCTTGTTGACATTGCAAATCTTTGTCAATGCATTATATAGGATCTTATTAAAGGCTTCCACTATTCCATTTTCTTGAGGGTGGTATGGGGTACTCTTTTGATGATAGAATTCAAACTCCTCAGTCATAGCCTTGATAGTACTATTGATGAAGTGAGTGCCTTGGTCACTCATCAAAATCATTGGGCATATAAATCTAGTGATCACTTACTCAAACATGAAGTGTGCTTCTGTCTCTGTGCTACAATCTTTTACTGGTGCTTCTTCTTCCCATATCGTTAAGTACTATTTCGCAGTAATGATATACCTTGCTACTGACCTCCTTGCTGGTGGATTGATTGGTCCCACAAAATCTATTGCCCATTTTTCGAATACTTGCAAGGTTACTTGTGGTATTAGGGGAATATCATCCCATCTATTAGGTTTTCCAACCCTCTAACATACATCACATTTCTGGCAGTAGTCCTTTGCATCTTTGTGGATGGTAAACCACCATAGTCCTACGCGCAAGACCTTTTGCGCGGTAGATTTTCCTACATAATTTCCTCTAGCTATCCCCTTATGAGCCTTTGCTAAGGTCATATGCCTCTCATGTTCTAGTACACATATTCTCAAAATGATGTCTATGCCCATCTTGTATAAGTGTTCTGCAATCAATTTATAGTCTGCAGCTCTGAATACCAAATTTTTCTTCTGCGCAGTGTTGAATTCTTGTATCCCGGTCCTTATACTCAAGTATTGAATGCTGTCAACAAAATATTCATCAACTACTTGGACTGAAAATAATTGTGCATCAGGGAAGTTGTCCTCTATATTAGTAGGTTCTTCTCCATTGGTGATCCTTGAAAGGTGGTCGGGTCTTGCATTCAACTTCCCTGGCTTGACTATCACTTCAAAGTCAAACTCTTGAAACAACAATAACCATCTATATATCCTCCCCCCCAACACTAGATTATTGACTAGGTATTTGAGGGCAGAATGATCTGTGAACATTTTAAAATGTTTTCCAAGTAGATAGTGTCTGAAATTCTACAATGCATATACCATTTCTAGGCCTTCTCTTTCTGTAGTATTGTAGTTCTTCTTTGACTCTTACAATTTTATTCTTGCAAATGCTATAGGATGGTCTAATTGTCTTGCTCCTGGCTATGTCAGAATATCTCCAAGTGTTATAACTGATGCATATACATGCACATGAAATGTCTTTTCCCATTCCGAGAATACTAGTATCAGTGTTGTTACCATCTTCCCTTTTAGAGTGTCCAACCCTCATTGATAGTCTTCATTCCAATGAAATTTACTATGTTTTTTCAACAGTTTCTCAATCGGTGTAGTGATCTGTGCATACCCTTTTATGAGTTTCCTGTAGTATCCTATGTGTCCCAATGTTTCTCTCAACTGACGTACTGATTTTGGTGGTGGAAAATTGACAATTACTGCAATCTTTGCAGGATCTACTAGCAAGCCTTGTTTGCACACTATATTGCCCAATACTATCCCAAAAGGTGTCCCAAATATGCACTTCTTGATATTTAATGATATCTGACACCGCCTGCATCTTTCCAACATCATCCTTAATACCTCTACATGATCTTTCAATAGATTGTAGATTGTCCAATCATCCATATAAACTTCTAAAAATTGATGGATGAATTCTTTGAATGAAACTATGAATACTCTTGAGAAAATTGCTGGTGCATTCTTCAGTCCAAAAGGCATGACTATGTACTGGTAGGATCCCCATTCTGTGGAAAAAGTGGTCTTGTGCTTTTCTTCTGGGATATCTTGATCTGATGGTAGCCTGAGAATCCATCTGTGAATGAGTATGCTTCTTGGCCTCCTACATTCTCTAATACCTCATCTGTGAAAGGGGTGGGAAAAAGGTCATGTAGGAAAGAATCATTCAATTTCCTGAGATATACACAGATCCTTATCCCTCTCTGCTTCTTCTCCTGAACTACCATAGGGATTACCCATTCAGATTCCTCCACTAGTTCTATGATTCCAACCTCCAACATTTGTCAATTTCTGCTTATATATTGGGTTCAGTCTATATGGTCATTTTCTGACTGATCTAGCCTCAGGTTTGAGAGGTATATTCATCTCTCCTAGATCTCCTATTATTCCTTTCATCTATGTAAAGGTTGTTGGGAACAAGTCATAGTACTCGCGCAAAAACTCTGTTAATATTTCTACTGTTTGTTAATCTCAGTAGTCTCCAATGCTGTCCATTTTGGGATTATCATGTGTCCCAATATTTACTTTATTCACCTTGATTGGCATAGAAAATACTTATGATTCCAGAGATGGACCTTCCACCTTTGTTTCTCCTTCTATTTATGTAATCTGAATGTTGCACGAGTCATCTTCCTC